>CABHPP010139620.1:66192-103202 GCA_902168425.1 Peromyscus attwateri | reverse complement strand
TGTGTGTGTGTGTGTGTGTGTGTGTGTGTGTGTATCCACATACACATATATGCATGTAACATATAATCAAAGAAAAAGAGGTTACCAACTTAAGGTTGCGATGCGTGACAGGTGTTTGAGGGAAGGCTGCTGGTAGGGGCTTCAAGGAAGATAAAGAAAGAAGACATGGTAATTCTTTCATGACTGAAAATATTTAAAAAATGAGATTTTGGAAAGAAAGTGTGATGTCCATTCCCACGTATGCCATGATAATTTTAAGCTGCTCCACTTTTTTGTGTACGCTGATTTAACATTTCTATCGAAATAAAACAGAAGTGTTAATGTTTGATTTTATGAAATATTTTTGCTTCCTACATTTAGAAGGCAGCTGTGCTTTCTACTATATGATCAAGTTGCCCCATATATTTGCAATGAAATCAGTGATATATAGTAGGACAAACAAAAAATATAACTGCTTAACAAAAGACATTAACAAAATAATTTGTGGGTGTATTCAGTGTGTGGATTTAATATAGAATCAATTTTATCAAATGCATCACATTACTTTGAGAATATAAAAGAGAAAATGTGTCATTAGTTTTCCCATCTTATTAGTACCATGTAATTGGTATAACCCCCAGTTATTCCAAGTCTTCGTTAAAATGTTCTCCCATGACCATATATTATATTTTATTATAATTTTATGTCATCTATAGAAGGAATCAAATTAATGATTTTAATAACACCTTTAACCTTCCCAGAGTTGGTTCTGCATGAGAAACAATATAATAACTATATTTAAATGTATCCTTTAATTGGCCATCACACTAATTCTTTTCTAGAATAATAAATCGGGTAAGCCATTCTTATTATTTGTCCTGTGTACACTGCAATTACATTTTCAGCATGCTCGAAGTGGAATATCAATGCAGGCTTAAATTAGCGTTGTTACACTAAATTAATTGTAAAATACATAAGCACAATTGCCTAGCTCTAGCATTTCACCCTTAATTCAACTACGTATGTCACATGAATACACGGCATAGACCTTGTAGAGTCAGCGCACCCTATCCTGATGAGAAACATTGCAATGCATGAAATGTGAATGTTAAAGGAAAGAAAAATCCATAATGCATGAGGCTTGATAATTATATGTTTACTTGTCTACTGAAATGATTTGAAGAGATCTTGGGAGTAACCCAGAAGTGTAACACTTCTTACACTACAGTAGCTTACCAAGTCTTATATTTTTAACCGGCTGTGTAGAAATTTTATTAACTAAATAATCACAAGACTGCTTTGTAATCACCAACTTGGCCAGACATAGACAAGTGATACAGCTTTTAATGAAACTAGTTAAAATTAGGTTATATACTACGTTCTTTTTTTTTTACTGTGTCTCTCATTTTTTAATTTTATAATTTAATTTAATTTTACATATCAGCCACAGATTCCCCTGTCCTCCCTCCTTCTCCCCCCGCCCCCCCGCCCTCCTCCCACCCCACCCCCCCATTCCCAACTCCTCCAGGGCAAGGACTCCCCTGGGGATTCAGTTCAGCCTGGTAGATTCAGTCCAGGCAGGTCCAGTCCCCACCTCCCTTCACCCAGACTGAGCAAAGTGTCCCTGCATAGGCCCCAGGCTCCAAACAGCCAGCTCATGCATTAAGGACAGGTCCTGGTCCCACTGCCCTGGGGCCTCCCAAACAGTTCAAGCTAATCAACTGTCTCACTTATCCAGAGGGCCTGATCCAGTTGGGGGCTCCTCAGCTATAGGTTCATAGTTCATGTGTTTCCACTAGTTTGTCTATTTGTCCCTGTGCTTTTTCCAATCTACTTTCTTATGAGATTGTTGAAAGCTGAGTGGTAGGCTAAGGTCTGACCAAAGGAGACTCAAAGAAAAAGCTAATTAAAAATAGAGAAAAGTGGGATTTCACATGGGAATTTAAATATCTGTGGGACATGAAATATTTTTATAGACGAAAACACACTATATAGAACATAAGCTAGAATATGAACTATGAACTTTTATTGTTTTCATGTTTATTCATATAGAAAATAAAAAACACCAAAAAGACTTTGAGGAAAAATATACTTATATGTATAACAGCAGAAAAAAAAAATCACTTTAAAATGGAATATGCCTTCTCTTTGCAGAAAGTGCATCTTCGCTAACCCATAGTATTGTCAAACTTAATCGGAGTCGATTTCTCTTGCTTTTAAGCTGCCTGAGAAGTGATGTTTCCTTACAGCAGCCTGAATGTACTGAGCTACTTACTCTGGACGGTAAATAACTGCATATTTAACACTGAGGGTGTGTCGTAGAGCAAACAGCAAAGAAATGTTAACATTCTATGATTTTTCTTAGGAATAATACAATTGCCTTCCTCTGCCTCACTAAAATAAACTAACAAAAATTCTGCCTTTCAGTTTTTTCTATAATATTACATATTTAATAATTCATATTTACCCAACCATAGTTTATGAATAACAATTCCTTCGATGTTTTACACTTTTATTTTTCGTGTGCAATATTTTAGCTTCATTTCTATTTAATAACATTGTTATTTTTCTATGTTTTACTTAAATGTTTTTAATTTTTGTCATTGTTTTAGAAATCAATTATCTATTTCAAGTTTATCTAGTTATCTTGTTTTAAGTAGTATGTTCTTAAGTATACACTCTTTCATACTGACTGTCTAACATTTTTATCAGCATTATTCTTGTATTCTCTTTAGGATGCTCAATATTTTTCAATAATTCTGAAAGAATATAAATTAAAACAATCTAGCATTAATGATATCTGAATAATTTCTAATTCATTCTCCATTACTTAAAAGATTTAGTCTCTTGAATCCTACATTAGTTTATATAGTAAGCTCATAAAATCTTTCTTTGTATAGTCATTCAAAATTATGATGAGATACAAGAAAAGTCTGAATTAGGTTTTATGTAAACATTTACAATTCTGATTAAGGGTTATCAGGGTGAATATTATAAGATTATTATAAAGATGAGCTAAATATGATTCATACTTAGTATCTCTAAATGAAGAAATTCAGAGTAAGTTTAATTTGATCAGGTGGCATAGGCTTGTTATCCTAACTCCTTAAGGGGCTCACAAAAGACAGGGAATTCATATCCAGTCTTCATTATAGCAAGTTCAAGTCCAGAAGAGGCAAATCAATGAGAGCTTATACCAAAATGAAAGGGAAAAAATGGCTGTGTGTGTAAACTCACAGGATAGAATCCTGTCTCCAATGTGTCATATAAAAATAATAATAAAATAAAATAGTGAATAAATAAAGGTTGACAAAAATAGAATTTCAAAAGGAAATTGGGTATGTAGAAGGCTACCCAAAGAGAGTTATTTTGATAAGAAGGGAAAGATACATTTATGTCTGAATGGATATGCTATTAAAAAGAGAAATGAAATACAAACACTTGATGTAAACAGGAAAGTCAACAATTACAAAAATGATTTCTAAATTAAAAACCCATCTGATACAGTTTTAATGCATTATTTCATTGGCAAAAGACTCCACCAAAAGCCCTTGGTGTTTCTGATACTAGAGTCTCATTTTGCTGCTAGGCTGTGGTTGTTTTAAATAGGACTTGGAGTCACAAGAAATGTTGATTGGCTTGAACTGTTTGGGAGGCATCCAGGCAGTGGGACCGGGTCCTGTGCTCATTGCATGAATTGGCTGTATGAAACCTGGGCCTTATGCAGGGTCGCTTGCCTCGGCCTGGGAGGAGGGGACTGGCCCTGCCTGGACTGAGTCTACCAGGTTGATCTCAGTTCTTGGGGGAGGCTTTGCCCTGGAGAGGATGGGAATGGGGGGTGGCTGGGGGGAAGGGGAGGGGGACGGGAGGGGGGAGAACAAGGGAATCCGTGGCTGATATGTGGAACTGAATGGTATTGTAAAATAAAATAAAATAAATATAAATAAAAAGAAAAAGAAATATTATTATAGACAGGTTTAACCCGGCACTTCAGTATCTCCTGAGGAGATGACAAATAGATCGAGTTTTCACCTTTTTCCTCTGGTGATATCATCAGCTACTGCCATCCACTATCTTGTACCTCCATGAAACTAAGCAAAGAATAGCATCTTGGAGCATAATTACAATGAGGGGACTAAAAATCAGAGGCCTCCCAAGGTTCTGAAGCACTTGAATACCTTGTAAAGGGGAGAAATTGACCTAACTGAATTCTTGGGCTATTCAGCAGGGATTCTAGAAAGGATTTACTATGAAAGCAGGACTAATTAACTACTGAACAAAGGCTATCTGTGCTCAAACTAAAGAAGATTAACAAAACATCTTAAAGGGATCTAACTGAACGGTAATCAAATTAATTACTTTTCAAAAAAAAATCACTTTACAGAATGATTCTTTGAAGACCCAATAGACATTAAAAATGTAACATCTATAATCCATGACATTGAGCTTCATATAGAGGAAAAGGGGGGTTAAGAAAAACCCATCAGTCCAATAGAAGCACAGGACAGAGATGATAAAATTAGCTTACAGAAATTTTAAACATCTTTTTAAATATATTGAAGGTATTAAATATAATTATGGTGGAAATTCCAATAAGCTATTTAAATATCGTATGTGCAACACTGATTGTCAACTTTATGTGAAAATTTACAGATCCTACAAAGGCCAAAATAATGCTAAAAAAGATTCATGAATTTGAAACCCTATTCTATACATTTGAAGATAGACAATAAAAATATCTTGTGTCTTCAACTATTACACTTAATAAGAAAGTGGCAAGTTATACCTCTTTAAAATTGAAGAGAAATATTGTTTCTTAAAAGCTATTAATATTAGTTATAAAAACAATAGACAAATGAAGCTATTGACAGAAAGACAATAATGTCTGCATGTATAAAGTAGACATAATTATCATTAAAGGGCGTACACTAGGTTACACAAAATAGCTATTACAAAGGATGAAAAGAGTAAAAGAAATGGCTACTGAAAATAGGAAAATATTTACATTGATACTTTATATAATATGTGAACAGCCAATTAGTATTTGAACACAAATGCATCGTGACTGACCATGAATAAAATGTAAGTTGTGTCTAATCAGAATGTGATTGCTTACTCCCATATCAGTCAAGTCGCAATTGTACCATTTTTGCACCATTATCAGGCAAGTCATTGTAGCTGGTTTGATCTTGATCCTGGGAAGGATCACTAGTGACTTACTCTTCCTGCCCTGTCCAATTTGTATAGAAGGTTCTAGTCCTGTGAAAGAAAGCAGAAACTCCCAGCTCAGATCCAGCTTGATTTTCCAGTGTCTCACAACCGAAGTATGTGATGTCTGAAGCAACAGGGCCTCACAAAGCCAGCTGGTTAGCACGCGAGGAAACTGACGAGAATCTGGAGTGTTCTGAGGGCTTTGGGGGCTTTCTTGAACAAAAAATTTAGAGGAATGTATCCAAAACCTCATACTGATAATTGCATGCCCTCTCCCTAAAGCCGAAAGAGCCAGGCTTAGTGGATATCTACAATAAAACAATAGAACAACTCACAACAGTTGTGCCTCTTGCACATACTTTCACATGATCAAGCCAGACAAAAGTCCCTACACAGATTGGAGAAGGGACTTGTGAAGTTCTACCATTAATTGAGGAGATACTGACAATTGATGGCTGCTGGAGGGATAAGAGCCATTCTCTTTAGCAATGAGGCTGATGTTACATTAGATGGTCCTATATCTACATAGATACAGGCAGCAATAAGTAGATGCAGCAGGTTTTAATAAAAGGGGAGGGTGATAAGTTGTTGGGGGGAATAATGGAAGACTTGGAGCAGAGAAAATAGATGTGACTAGATTTGATCAAAATGCACACTATATGTCTATTTTTTTCCTGGAATAACATAATTTACCCATGAAATGTGTCTCCTTTGAAACAGGTTTTATGTTTTTAATAGATTTAAATAGTAGCTGTCCCTCTCTAAAGGGGGGAATTCATGTCTTACACTGTAAACCTGGTCTAGAACTTATGACTAGGGAGGTCATGGACCTTAGAGGAGTGCCTATTTCTGTTCCTTTGCTAAATGTGCATGGCACACTACCATCCTTATGTTCATGTCTGTATCCATTGATAATAATATTCTTAACCTTCATCAGTAAAACTCTTCTTGTCATGGGTACAGGTTAATGTAAGCATTCATAACTAATCAAAATATGGACAATAGGAGACGGTTGAATGTTCTATCTTAAAAGGGTCATATTGATAACCCCTCTAAGGGCTTAGGGAAAAATCACAGAAGAATGGAAAGAATATAAGAGCCAGGGGTTAGAGAGATGTACTATAAACAGTGAATTCTGGACATGACATGGCCATTGTGCCTATGAATGCAGTGATTCTGTCATTACCTGATGAGGACCTGAACCAAGCTTTATCTGTCATCAACTGGAGGAGGAGCTCATGGGGAATCAATACCATTAATGAGTGTTAAGGATCAGGGGGAGTGATTTTTTGTTGTTTGTTTAAATTATGTAGACACTAATGTCGCTGGAAAGTTTCTCCAGATCATACAAAAATTTTAGAATTTACAGTATTTCCTAGCTGAAAGCAAATGAAATGAATAACAATGGGTAAATGATTCTCCTATTATCAATATTTTCAAACAATGAAACAATAAATACCAACACAATGGAGCAAAACACTAACATGTGCAGGATGATCTAAATGCTAAAAAAAAAAAAAAGACAAAGAATCCACTCATATGAAAACAGCTTATCAATTCAGAAAATCTAGATATAGTGACAGAAGCAGTGGAATGGATATGATCAAAATGCATTTCTTGGAATTCTTAAAGAATAAACACAAATGTTATTTAAATAATGAAAAGCAGATGTTGGAAGCCATAGTAAGTGAATGACAAAGAGTTTCAAAAATGAAATTATGAACATATTCTCTGCCTAAATTCAGGTACTTTTATGCCTTCACTAAACTGAGGACACCTGTAATCTGAATTTCAAATGGTCTTATTAATAAAAATCACAGGAGCCAGATATTGGGGAGAACGATGAAAGATCAGAGAAACAGAACAAGCCACATCCAACCTCACCTTGCCAACTTCTCAGCTGATCTTGTTTCCTCTAACTAGAAGCCTGTGAGTCCTCATCCTAATGGATCTCAACTGAACTCTTGCTAAAAGCCTAAAAGCTTAAAAAGCTTTAAAATCCTCTAATTCCTGGCCCTTATATACCTTTGCGCTTCCTGCCATTACTTCCTGTGATTAAAGGCGTGTGTCTTGCCCAAGGAAGACAGGAGATCTCAAGTGCTGGGATTAAAGGTGTGTGCCACCACACCTGGCTGAGTGCAGTGTGGCCTTGAACTCACAAAGACCTGGATGAATCTCTACTTATGGAATGCTAGGATTAAAGGTGTGTGTGCCACCATTTTCCAGCTTCTATGTCTATCTAGTGATTGTTCTGTTCTCTGACCCCAGATAAGTTTATTAGTGTGCACAATATATTGGGGGACACAATATTACCACAGATAATACTCACAATGGAAGTATTGTGTAACCTGTAAATTATACCTCAATGACTGATTAAAAATGTGACATAACAGCCAGAGGTTGAGTATCAATATCAAAGATCAATTTAAGCAAAAAGTGGTATAAGAGTAGTATTAATGTTTGAAGAAAATTATGATTTAATATCAGTTGCATGTAGTATAATGAGGGTTGGCCAATGAATTCCATGAAAGGACAGCCACATCTAATGCTAAGTCATTGCTAATATCAGTAGAAAACTATAATTGGAGCTACAGTGTTGGAATGATTTTTTGCCTCTTATCTGATGTGTTATTCTTTGTTCTCCATCACACTCCAATCTACCTTTTTAAATATAAACTGATTTCTGATGAGCATATTATAAATAAGAATTTTTTTCTCTCCTTTCTCCTTAATTACTCAAAATTCAGAACCTAAATAAAGAACTCATGTCAAAAGTAATTATATATATATATATATATATATATATATATATATATATATATATGAATCTCCATTCCATTTAACAAATTTTTACACTGTCAGAATTAAGAAGATATGATGGCTATTGCAAAAGCTGCAAAATAAATGATTCTGGGTTGCAGGCTATCTCTAATAACATATTTCCTTTGTTCAAAAAGACCTTACAATTTAAAGATTCTTATGGTTCAGAGATTAGACATTCCAGCTGATAACAATTTGGACTTTTGTATAGTACAGCAAATGATCCAGTTGCTATAGTATGAATACTTCTCTCTTCCTTACATTAACATGTTGAAATAATTCATCAGATATGAAACAATATAAAATCTGAATCTTTGTGTTTATTAATTCATGTGGGACTATAAAATTTCCAAGCTTACTCTCTTTCTGTTGTGACTGCTTGAGTGCTAAGGGAACGGTCCTGAAATCTTTACTGTTCTAAGTTATATACATGTTTACAAGAATATTTTCAAACATTGGTATTTTGTTGAACCTGAAAGTCATATACAAAGGAAATGAATATAGTTTTAGGTAGAGTTGGGTTGTTTTGCATATTTATTTCTAGTCACTTGAGATCTCTCCTGACAATAGGCTAGTCGGGGATCTGTTTCCAGATTGTACAGTTCGCTCTATTAAGAGTCTCAGATCTTAAACCCGAACAGCTGTTCCATCAGCCGCTATTCCTAGTCACAGGAGAGTGTTATGGCCATATGGACAGATGTGCAAAGCCATTCACAATGGAGCAGAGAAGAGCTTACATGGACTATACAGGGCAGTACTTTGTGTATGAAGGGCATCCCAAGAATATTGATAAATTGCAAGTGACTTGGGATGTACTTCTGTGGGTTAGAGAGTGTGATGGAGACAGAATGCCTGTTGCGCAAGAACAATATGTAAACCACATCCTTTGTAAACAAATAAAGGACTGTGTCTTTTAAAGACATCATTTATATTTTAGAATATTTTTATGTTTACAATAACATTTGGTAGGAAATACACACTGATTCTATAAAATACAATAATAATGGTAAATTTGTTATAGTCTGTGGACTACCATGATACATCAATTTTTTTTTATTGAAAGTCTATAGTTAAATTAAAAGTCATTCTTGTTTTTCAGTGTTACTAGGTTTAGACAAATGATAGTAACATGTGTCCTCTATTACTGTTGTATATAGTTATTATACCATGCCCCAATCCACTGCATGCCATGGACTCATCAATCTTTCCATCCTAACACATGGAAATCACTTATCATTACTTTCGTAGTCGTCCCTTCTCCAGTATGCTCCATGGTTATATTACAATATGCAGCATCATAGGTTAAAGAAAAAAATCTGAAACTTATAAATTATTTGAGCCCCAAACAACTATGAAAATGTGTTGGAGATTTTATCCAGATAGTTAGATTTAAATTGGATCATATGGTATATGATGTACTATAATCTGATTGCAGCCATAGAAGAAATAAGAGAAAAACACCACAAGGTGAGGATGACTATATGAAGGGTTACACAGGAGAATAAAAGAAAAGAGCCACCTGAGAATTGAGGAGAAGACCACAAGAGAAAAGTGTTGAGCACCTGTTCTTTAAACCTCCATCTCTCACAGCTGTGAAATAAATTTGTTAGGTCACCAGCTTCCTGATATTGTGTGATGGAAGCACCATCAATCAAACGCACTGTAGTTTTCATAGATTGTCTATGTTCCCTGTTATCTACGTATTTTCCATGATTTCTTATCTCATTAATTTTTAGGGCTAAATGATATTCCACTGCTACAATGAGCCCAATATTTTTTTTCCTATTAATTTGCCAAAGGATATTTCAGTTGGTTCAAATTTGGGCAGTCTTATAAAAAAAAGAGGCTGTAAACATTCAGGAAAAAGACTTTCGTAGGGAGGGACACATTGTAACTCAGTAGGCAAGTGTGGGATAGATAAAAAGAAACAAACTGCTATTCCTGAAAATGGACAGCTTATAATTCTGCCAGTTAACAGATTTCCATGTTGTTTCATAAACTGCCAGCATTTGCTTTGATTGGTGGTTTGAATTTATGCCATTTTAATATGGTAGAGTCTATTGTTTGGATTTGTTTCTCTAATGATACATGATTTGACTCTGTATCTTTAAAGACATTAACTGAACTGTCTATGAAACATCTCTATGAGGTATTGCTTTTGCTTTTGGATGGCATGTATGATGGAGATATACTGAAAATGCTTTGCAAAGAAGAAACATATCTTAATTCTGTTTTAAAATATCTTTCTGACTGATGTACAACTGAATGACAAGAGGAAAAACAGAGATAGTATGAAGATAGTGTAGATCATTTTTATTTTGTGAATTCTTAATCTTTTGAAGCCCAGAGGTCTTTATCTATGGTGCTAAGTCTATAAATGGTGGTAAGTGGTGAAATGCAATACATATATTAAAATATATGCTTCATGTATATATTTGTTATGCAAAAAAACGGTCACTTCTAACTATTTCGTATCAGGATACACACACAAAAGCACACTGCATAAAATTTACTATTGGATGAGAAATTAGAATAACTAATTTAAAGGTCTCTTTTGGGCTACCAGCCCGCTCCCAAATCATGACATGGAGACTTCTTATTACAAATAATAGTTACAAAAAAAAAGTTACAAAAGCTAAATTATTTTAGCTCTTATTTTAATCTATTTCTCTTCATCTATGCTTTGCCTTGGGGATTTTTACCTTTCTTTCTGTATGTCCTAATCTGTGTCTGCTGGGTGGCAGCTGCCTGGCTGGTCCCAGACAATTCCTTCACTTTCTCTCTTGTTCTCTCCTCTCTTCATCTTCTCTTTCTTCTCTCTGCCTGCCAGCCCCACCTATCCCTATCCTGCCTAGTTATTGGCTATTAAACTTTTTATTAAACCAATTAGGTGCCTTAGACAGGCAAGGTATAAAAAAATCTTTACCTATTTAAACACACATCGTTACAAATGCAGCATAAACATAAACAAATGTAACATACCTTTACACAGTTAGAGTAATATTCCACATTATAAACAAATGTAACACATCTTTACATAATTTCCACAACATTTCCCCCTTTGGGTCTAAATAAAAAGAAACATTTTAAATTTAACAAATCAAGATTATATAAATTTAGAACAATTATCAAGTAAGGATTACATGCACAATGTGCAGTCCATTTGTATTTTGCAAATTCAAAGAAAATGCTCCATTATTTACCCTATCTTGAGGAGTTCAAAGTTTTGTACCTAATTTACCTTCTATCACATCTAAGGAAAAGAATAACTATAACTATCTAGTCTTCAACTTCATCAAAGACCCCAGACAGATATAATATTACCTCAATAAACAGGAAGTACAGTGTAAGCAACTTCCAAAACTAGAACCAGCAGAGACATCTGGCTGCCTGGACAGTTACCCAAGTTTCCACTGCAGCATTGGGGCATCCGACTATGACCTAAAGGCCTAGAATATCTGGCAGACATTTCTATGAAGCAGGAATTTTAAAGGACTGTCCTGTCGTGCTTTGGCAAAGTTCAACGGTCCCTTTCATTTGTGTCCAGCAGAATATCTGGAAGACTTTTCTTTGAAGCAGGAATTTTGAAGGATTGTCAAGACTTATCTTGGTAAAGTTCAACAATATTTTGCCTTTGTGTCTTGTTTGTCCAGTTTATACAGCAAACTATCAGCAGTCAAAGCAAGAGCAGTTTCCTGCCCAAATAGCTACCTTTGCCACAATGAAAGCAAACTCCATATGGAGTTTCTTTGATGCACATCATTTTCTCTGAAATAAATTGGTGTTTCCAGGAGCAGATGTGTCTCACTGTCATGAAAAGCCTCAGGTTATTAAACATCTTAAATGCCATATTCTGTAGGTCTTTGAAGTATTTGGAGACTCTCTATCTATCTAATTATACATGTTTAACTTTGAAAACATACCTAATATGGCTGCAAGTTTGATTATTATAGATGACTAACTACTAAACTGCATTTCTTAATTATACATTATATTTTTAAACGAGCTTCATAAGCACCATACCCCAATCAAGAGTAGAAACATACATACGGTCTAACAAAAAACCTTTAAATTTGTATCAATATGCCAAAATCCATACCAATGTAAAATATTTGAGGTTAATAGTTGTCTTTTTATCCTATATTTCCACATTCCCCCAAATGATGACAAATATCCATTACCCACTGAATAACCAAAGACCACCCACTCCACCACTTGGGAACATGGGTGTTTTATTCTCTAGACTGCTTTCTGTTGTCTATAGGTGAAGGCATCTTTAGGGAACCTGAGAAAATTGAGATAATGGTCACAATCTGGAAAAACTAGCTGTAACATTTGTGGTCTGTAGTGGGTAGCCATTCCAGCTTTAGTCTGGAAGTTCCAACCCCCACTGAGGCTTCCGTAACTATCACGCCTACAAGGCGGGGCCAAGGGAGGCCCTGAAGACCAGAGATCGGGATGCGCTGCGCTCTCTTCTTTCCTGGACCTGGACGCGAGAGGTAGACCGAGGAGGGTTCTCCAGAGAACACCGCCAGACTGCGCTGCCTCTTTTCCAGAACCCACCACCTACCTATCCCTTCATTTGTAAGTTACCCACTAAATAAATCTTCCTTATAACTACGTGGAGTGGCCTTAGTAATTACATCAATAGTGGTCCAGTGCCTGTGCAATGATAAAGTGCAAGCCTTACCAGCAGTCCTGACTAGAATAGTCTGTGAGGCTGGACCATCTCAATCAACAGCCTTAAAACTGTTCTGGATGCAGAACACTGAGGAAACTACAACAGAGGCACTCTGAGAAGCTGGATCATCTGGGCCACTCATTTTCATGGGTGTGTGATCCCCTTGATCTGAAAACACATAAACTTTTAAAGGTAACATACATATCTGCATTAACACAAGTAAGGGCTGTGTGTTGTACATAGGCCAGCCAAAGAAGTTAATTAATTCCTAAAGACTTTAGACTGGTTTAGTTCAGTAGTCCTTCCTACAATCCCATGTCTCTCAGCAACTGTCATTCACTCACCAACATTCAAAAAATTCAAAGTTAACACAACACACAGGATCCAGACTCCCTGTGTATTTTCCGTCTCTATGTCAGTTATTCTTTTATATATATATTGGTTTGAACCTGCTTTACTATATATATCTAGCCTTTTCTTTCTTCATGAGCAAAACTTTAAACTGCTGAGCTACTACTGCAGCATGGCTCTGGCGGCTGGCCTCACCCCCCATCTTGGGTCTGTGAAACCCAAGCCTAAGCCTGCAGCCCATTCCAGAGCTGTGTTGACAGGAAATACATTCAACAGCCCCAGCTCTGGGACACGAAGACTGCACTGTGGCAGGGGTTTTTACTTAGCTTGCTGTTTAAACTTAGTTTACCGGCTTTTGTTTTTTGTTTGTTTGTTTTTTTTTTTATTCTTTTTTGTTTTCCTTCCTTCCTTCCTTCCTTCCTTCCTTCCTTCCTTCCTTCCTTTTTTTCTTTCTTTCTTTTTTTCTTTCTTACTTCTTTTTTCTTCAGGTATCTCAGGTCCCATGTGGGAATTTAGGCCTCACCTTGGAATGCCCAATGCTCCCCTGGTTCTGAATATGTAGTACAGATCATCTTCAGACTCATGGTAAAACTCCTGTCTCAATTTCAAATATTAATAAGTAAAAAGGCTTTTATTGTAAGAAAATGTCTAGGAAATTACTCATTATGATTATTGTTGACCATTAATATGTTATTGCCTTCCAAAATTAGAAATACTATAAAAATATTTGTTAAAATTACTAAAAAGCATGACAGTTTTATAAAAAACACATATGATTAGTAATATATCACTACTCAATTCTGAGTTACAACTTATAAACCTGTATCAAACTGTCAATTCAAAAATATTTTCAGTGTTTTAAAATTAAGACATCAGCTTTTAGTACAAATTCTCACCTTTCAGAAAGCTAGAGAGCAGAATATATAGAAATACAATATTGCTCCAGGTATTATTTAATCTTTAAAATATGATTTTTATATAACAAATCCCAGAAAACTTTTTTCCTAAAATAAAATTACCTCTTTTTATTACATTTTATTTTTCTTGTATGTTTCAGCCTGAAACCAATCAAGAATTACATAAATTCTATACTCCTAAGGGTACAAAATAAAATTTTCTGATACAGCATTTCTATGGAATAAAATTGAGAAAATAACCTATTAATTCCACAGCTAAAGAAGCACATATGTAAAAATATGCATTTAATTATAGTTTGGATTGTATTTCTTAGTTAATTGTCAAAGAAATATAATGGGCACATATAGTAAAATATTCTATTTTGATATAGATTGACTAACTAAAATTAAGTGCATATTACAAAAATCATATGTATTTTTGTTTTCCATTGAGTATCATTGTTACGGTATAGATTTTATTTGTTAAAGTAAATAAAGAACAGTGTAAATTGAATGAATTTGTTCACACAACTATTTTAGCTAAGTTGAAGACTATTAACTGAATTACCATAATGAAAACTGCAAAAAAAATTTGCCAAAATAAATCTCTGTCTCTGTCTCTGTCTCTCTCTCTCTGCCTCTCTCTCTCCCCTCTCTCTTCCTTACTTCTTTCTTAATTAATAAAATTCTTTCCTTCTTTCTTAATTAATTAATTAATTAATTGATACAGAGTCTCCTTATTCTTCTGGCAAGCTTGAAACTTGCACTGTGTAAACCAGGCTTGCTTCAACTCACAGGTATCTTTCAGCCTCTCACTCTGGAATGCTGGGACTAAAGGTGGGTTTCACGAAGCCCAGCAAACTGTTTTATTCTTACCTCATTCAGCTCTTATTAAACCAACATGAAATTTGTCAAAATGATGTTGGAATGTACTTGGTTAAATAAAGAGAGTTATTGTTAGCTTTTTGGTACAACCAGTATACTCACTGGTGGGGTATCCCTTGAATCTGCTCCCTGGACATTCATCTTAAATCCTATTTCCATGTTGACAATCATTTCCTGTCTTGGGAGGTGCATGCAAACTGCACATTTACGCAATGAATTGGCCACAAATCATGTTTCTTAAACTTGCCTTCAGGCTGCTTCTGTCCCTTCTCACTCTGTATTCCCTCTGTGTACATTTTTATTTGTGGTGTTGTATTGTGTCCCCAATATACTGCGTCCCCCCAATAAAAGTTATCTGAGGATCAGAGGAAAAGGCCAGCCACTATAAGTAAACATAGAAGTCAGGCAATGGGAGCATACACCTTTAATCCTATCACTTGGGAGGCAGGGATCTGTCTGGATCTCTGTGAGTTCAAGGCCACACTGTGGAACAGAACCAAGCTTGGTGACACACACCTTTAATCTCAGCACTAACCATAGAGGTCTGGAGGTCTGTACAGACAGACAGGAAGTGACAGAGCTGGGTAGGAAGAGGAAGTGATGCAGCTGGTCTGAGAGAGCAAATGAGTGAGTAGAACCAAAAGGAGTAAAGGTGTGGGTATACAGGAAGAAGCTCTCTTTGGAGACTGAGGTGTTGGTGAGGTGAGGTTACCTGTGGCTTTTTCTATTCCTCTGGTCTCTCAGGTTTTTACCCCTATATCTGGCTCTGTGGTTTTTGTTGTTGTTGTTGTTGTTGTTGTTGTTTTGTTTTGTTTTTAATAAGACCATTTAGCAATTTGTCTACATTCATTGCCTTAAAACAAACACCGTGGTAGTTTGAATGAGAATGGCCCCCATATGCTCAAATATTTGAATTCTTATTATTCTACAGTTTTTGGGACTGATTGGAAAGGATTGGTAGGTTTGGTCCCAGAGGAGGTGTGTCACTGTGGATGGGCTTTCACGTTTAAAAATCCATTCCCAGTTAGCTTCTCTCTACTTTGTGATTGTTGTCTCAACATGTACGCTCTCGGAAAGAGCTACAAACTCATGTATGCATGCACTCTACTACCCTCTGGAACACCAAGTCTTAAATCAAATACTTTCTTTTATAAGTTGCCTTGGTCATGGTGTTGCTTTACAGTAATAGAAAAGTAGATAAGACAAATACAAATATCCTTTCCTGGTGCTTGTAACATTTTTGAATCTATCCATTTTTCTTTTCTTTACAGATTATGCTGTTTCATATTTTTGGTTTTGAACAAAGACTTTTTTGGAGCATTATGAGGTTGTTTTTCTAAGAAAAGAAGTATACACTCTCATTAGACATCAGTGCACATCTGTAGTTTATATATCCTACAGGATCTGGCCCTTTGTAGTTCTACCAGCTGTATTCTTGCTTAAGAATATGCAATTATTTTCAGAACTCCATTTATAGCAAACTAAGTCTAGCATCAAGTCTTCACATACATCAAGGCTTCTGCCACTAGTATCATGCTTGAATCATGAAAGCTCACTAGATTTTCAATTGAGAGGATAGGTATTCACATGACAATCAGTTTTATAAATGTAGTAAAATGCTATAAAAATACATAGATGGTATATTTTTCCTAACTTCATTTATCAAAGGGCAATGTTTTAAATTGTATAATTCTATAGAATATCAAAATTTATCTTTTTTGTAAACATGAGATGTTATTTTATACTAAACTTAATCTGTACTTTAATTATAATTTTTAAACTGAAACCTTATTTCACATGTATCTCAGTTTAAATCTCTTAGAATTTGGGATAGAAAGTATTTTCTTTTCAAAAATGGGCTATTTACAGAAGTAATTGTAATATTCTTTTTAGCTTAAAACATAGAACTTACTTAATCCATGATTTCTGCTGGGCATGCTTCTGATGGACATGTCTAACTGACTCTGTAATGTAGAATCAGTGCCACTTACTGGATTAGTCCTTTTCTTCTTCATTTTAGAGTCTATATTCGTCTAATAACAAATAAGTGGAGAAAATGATGATTAAATGCTCATCGTAGACATCTGGAATCATCATTATCTGGGCCACCATCAGCGAATAGGTAAATTTAACACATTAAGGCAGTGAATGCTGTGTTATCATCATACTAATGCATTCCACCCATAGGCAAGGCTCTTCATGCCTGTCTGCTCTAAGGCACTTTTCCATGATGCGTAAGTGTAATACCCTGTAGTGATTATGTGTGAATAATTCAGAAAATTGCACCATGCCCGGAGTTTTAAAGACACACACTGAAATTCAGTGTGAGCTTCATAGCCTTTGAGTCACCGTGCTCAATATATCTCAGTGATGTAGCTGAAGGCAAAGCTGCAATGTACAGTTCCTACTTATATTTTTCTGTGTGAGGAAAAAAGAATTTAACTATAGGCATTTAAAAATCTTATATATGTTATTCAAGCAGTTCATCGAAAAAATAGAACTAAAAATAAATATATATTGTTTGGTGTCACTGATACCACATTAACTTGAAAACTAATGCATGTATTTAAATAACAGTGTACATATAAGAATTAAATATGTAAATACATACACACATATATAAAATTGTTCTTTTGTTGTTATGAATGTGTCATTTGAGGACACAATAATATGTATAGTCCATACTTTATTATATTTAATTATAATGTAATATAAATGTAATATGTTTTAATAAAATGTAATAATTAAAATTAAATATGTAAAAATGTAAACACAAACATATATATAATTTTTTTGTTTTTGTGACTGTGTTTAGGATACAGAAATATGTCTAGTCCATGCTTTAACATGTTTACTTAATGTGATAAGGCACATTATTTCATTTTTCTCCTCTCTAGTAATTTTTCTTAAATGAAAAACTTTTTAACGTTTTAAAACAACAATTGTAATAATTATTTATGATATTATAGTTTATTATTATCACTGTTTGACATTAAAATCTCATCACATATAGGACTGGACATATGTAACTTCTGGCCAGGTATCCTTCATAAAACTTGAGTTAGGAAAGAGTTGCAGTTAAAAATTGGTGAATTTTCAATGACTTCCAAGTGATGAGAAAGACAATATAACATTACATTGGTCTTTATTTATACCTGTAGTTTTATTAACACATAAATAAACCAAGAAATTTATATGTTGTCTCTGGATGTTTTTGTACCATGGATGCAAACTGAAAGAATGCAAACCAAAGTGTGTAACAGACACTTAAGGGTCTTCTATTCAGACAGCTTAGAAAAATTAAAGAAAA
Organism: Peromyscus attwateri; assembly: GCA_902168425.1. NCBI lineage: Eukaryota > Metazoa > Chordata > Mammalia > Rodentia > Cricetidae > Peromyscus > Peromyscus attwateri. The sequence continues at coordinate 85,069 of CABHPP010139620.1, read as the reverse complement.
AAATAATTTGCTGAGATAAACTTATTTTTCCATATGAATAAAAATTTAACTGTGTTTCATAAAGTATAACATTGTGTTGTATCGATGTACAAAATATTAAAAATCAATGTGTTTGCTAATAAATTTAAGCTATAGAGATAGGGACTCATGATACCACAATTAGAATACAATTCAATAAAATACCATTTTCAAGGCAGAAAATATGCATGACAGAAAAAAAATTTAGGATTTTCAATGACTTTTAAATTTGAGATAATATGATGATATGATTTTCCTTCTTTATTTACTCCCTTCAAACACACCAATATGCACTCCCTTACATTTTTATGTCCTCATTTTTTTACAAAAGCCAATGATTAATAACACAGTTCAGTATTATTCAGTATGATCAACATAAAAATTATAGATAAAAATATCAGGTTTTCAGTAACTTGGCAGAGAAACTTTAAAACTTAGAGAAATCAATAATCAAAAACATGTTGCCTCAAGTTCAATTTTGTGAGGCACATCTGTAATCTCAGTATTCATGTGGCTGAGTCAAGAAAAATTTCACTAGTTCAAGGTCAGCATGAACTACATAGGAAATAACAATTTACTAATCTGTGAGATATTTTGTGACGCTTCCAGAATTACATTCCCTTAGGTGTTAATTACAATGATGACATCTAAACTAATCATTGACAATAGCAGCCTAAAGAGTGCTTCTAATTGCATAGTACTATCTATGAAAAAAATCATCTAATATTAAGTAACTCATTACTCATAGGAAAGTCATAAAATTTAATGAGTATTTTTGAACTATTCGACAATACTTGAAGTATGAAAGTGAAAATTTTCTTTATCATCTGTCCATTTGATGATATTTCATATATGAAGAAAACTTAGTTATTTATATCATTGTATTATTATTTTTCCTTTCTTAATTAACTCTTTTGGCTGATACCACTTAAATAAATTTTATCTAAAATATATGAGTAGAAAAAATTATTTTCTTAGAATTTTACAGCATTTTATTATTTTGCATACTCAAATGTAATCCTCAATTTAAATGGATGTTTTATGTTGAATGGCTTAAAGTTTTTTCTTATTCATTTTGATTCATTATTTACATACTTCTTCACTGGAATTGATTAAAAAATATTTTGGATTCTTCAAGATAAGTATAGTAATACTTCTGTATTTCACTGCATGAAAACAAAGAAAATGAAAGTTGTTTTCATTCATATCATGAAATTGTATGAGGAAGAAATAACTGCAACATTTCTTTTCATAAGTGAACACTTCTTTTTGTAACTGTATGTGTGTCTACATAGACCGTACTCTAATTGAAGATGTATTCAGAGGCAGTCTCTTGGGATATTTTAATCATGCAACTGAACAATGTCACTTCAATAAAGAAGATATCCATTGTCTACCAAGGTAGAAAAATAAGTGAAAAGGTTGATGGAAAAAAATTACAATTATTTGATCTCAATTCTGTTTTGGGAAAAATATTACTGTCACTCATAAGAAAGAATTATTTTCTGAGTTTGTTAGTCATTGAAAGACAGAACAGGGAAAAGAAGCAAGTAGTTCAGTACAACAATGTTGTATTCTAAATAAAATTGAGATTTGTGTTTCTATACTTCTCTCCAAACATTAGTTGTTATGGGTAGCAATATGATAAGACTTGATATAATTTAATAACAGAAGAAAATAAAATAAACTGCATTGACTACAAAGGAAAAAAGGTAATTTCTTAGTTAAATCCTCCTGTTTGATATATAAATGCAATGTATGTTTAAAGATAATATTCAATCAAATAGTCAGAATCATTTTATTTCCACATATTTATTTATGCAATATCATAGTAGAATTTTAATTTAGAGAATATAAGTTTTAAGAATTTTTACTGTTCTATTGAGCATAATTATTTTAAAGTACATTCTTTTTACATCGCTCATGTGAATAAATGTCTCTGAATTACAAATTTACACCTTGGGTATTGAGACGCCTGATTCTCTTTTGCCTTAGAAAAATGTCTTCAACTATACTCAGTATTCTGAAAACAGAAATATATATATTTTATGTGCTCTAAAACAGCTCTGTCAGCTTGATAATTTTGAATTAAAATTCAAAAATATCTGTACAGTAGTCTTTGTTTAAGCTTACAGAGCAATGTTTCATAGATAAGCTTAGAAGAGTTTAAAGGAAGTCAAAAGTCTGTGTTAAAACTCAGGTGTGGTACAAAAGGTAAGTGATATCAACTTAGAATGCATTTATCTCTTTTACATTTTTTATAGCAAATGAGTATTTTCTATATTTTCTATAGAGGTATATTTCTATATCCTATAGAAAAGGGTCATTTTTGTGCAGTTGCTGTGCATATAATTTTCTAAATGGTAGACAGTCAGAAGCACGCAATAGCCCCACATAATTCTTTTATTCACTTTCATACTCTTAAGTGACACAAATTATTTGGCTCAATTTTTCTTTCTCTTTTATCCGTTTTTTTTTTTATTGTTTTGTTTTTTGTTTTTTTTTTTTTTGAGAAACACCTTAGAAACTAGTGTACAAAGTGCTTCAATTGGGTGAGAACAATTATAGATTTCCTGGAAGAAAATGAAGAAGGAAATGTCATTTAAAGAATACAGGATAAAATAAAATGCCCAAAATATTCAGCTCACATTTTATCTCTTCCCAAAGCACTGGGGGTTATCAAATCCACAGTGTTTCATCAGTAGGCTGGAGTTTTACAAGGGGCAAGTTCCAGAGGCATGAATGGAGCTCATTTACATGGGATGATCTTGAGTAAATGATCAGTGTAAGAAAAAATGAGAATGAAGTTAAAATAAAGCAATACGTTATAACTAAAGTTAGAGAAGCCAAAATAAAGCCCTCATGAGTCAGTTGAAGAATTGAAATGTAGCATGATATAAACTATTAATCTCAAATATAGATACCACCTTGACATATAAAAAATGAAAACAATTGAGAACTAATAAACAGGTTCAAAGATGGTGTTAAAGGATATCAACTTCATCATCAAATTCACTAATATGCTTCTGTTTTGAAGGTTTTATATAGATGTTTCTCACAAAGGGACATACTTTTTCTTATTTGTTTCTTAGTATTTCAGAATCTTTAAAACTCTAAGGTCTAATCTATGTGTAGACAGGTTTTCTTTTTTTAGTATATATTTCTAGGAGGTATGTGAAATGCCTAATCAAATTGCCCTGTGCCCCTTTAGAGTCAAAGTACGGTAGAGACTTCATAATAGCCCCCACACACACTCACACATGAAACAATAATAATAAAAAAAGAAAGGTATCAATTTGAGAGGAAGTTGGAGGCATGGGAGGGATTGAATGGAAGGAAGGAAAAGAAGTAATGTAATCATATTTTAATTAAAATTTTTTTTAAAATAAGGAAATAATAGTAATATATATTTTTAAAAGTCATTTCCTAAAATGGTGGAAGCATTTCTAATTCATATATTCAACTGAAGATTTCAATTCATATATTCAATTCATATTCAATTCAATATTTCAATTCATATATTCAACTGACTCTTCTGTAGTTTAGAAACACTAAAAATGAAGGATGAGACCAAGACTTTATTAGAAAAAAAATGAACCAAAGTTTTGAACATGCAGTGTATGTAGTTCAACTTTCTTTGGACCACCAATTCCCAAATAATGACACAGAAACTTCTTAATTATGAAAGCTTTGCCTTAGCTTAAGCTTGTTCCCAACTAGCTCTTATAACTTAAATTAATCCATTTATATTAATCTATGTTCTGCCATGTGGATTGATATATCTCCTCCATACTGTACATCCCACTCCTTCTGCACCTCTCTGGCTAAATCCCGTGCACCTCCTATTTCTTCCCAAGTTCCTCTCTCTCCTGGGAAGTTCTACCTGTTCCCTCCTGTCTAGCTATTGACCGTTAAGCTTTTTATCAAACCAATCAGAAGATGCCTTAGGCAGAGAGACCCATCTTCATTCACAGTGTTCGAAAAGATTATCCCACAACAGTGCAGTTCTCAAACAGAAGTCCAAGTGGCCAATCTACATATGAAAAGATATTCAACATCACTAGCTGTCAAAGACATGCAAATTTAGATTTTTTTTCCTGAGTGAAGCATTTCTGAAACAGCAAAAGTGAGTACACACACACACACAAAAAAAAAAAAAAAAAATCACTGTCCCATCAAATGCAGTGAGAGCGGCAGCACAATTGTGAACAGGTTGTTCAGAACTCTGGGAACCATTGACAGTTATGGAAGAAACCACAACGCATCAGCCAGCCTAGCGAAATTAGACAGATTCTTACAATCCTTTAGGTTCTAGCCTGTCCTATGTCCCTCCGGGCTCCCGAGTTTGGAGAGCTAGCAGACTTACAACAGTGAAGTACCCATAAACCAGCAAAGTTGCTTTGGAAGAGAGGTACTTATTAGGGAGAAGTGTGTGACCTAGATCCTTTCGGGGTAAGCTCACCTCTTTTCTTGGCTCCTGCTGAAATATTTGGTTGAGAACAAAATCATACACCAGAAAGCTTGAGCAATGCTTGTCCAAAATTCTTTTAGGACCACATTTTTTATAGTCACTCTGAGATTTTTTTAAAAATACTTTTAAATTTCCATATATATATTTGAAATATATATATATATATATCCATGAATGTGAATATACATATATGAATATGAATATGTATATTCAACTCTATTACTCTCATTACTCTCATCTTCACTTATGTTCTTCCTATCTTGATTACATATCCTATCCCTTTCCCAAATTCACTTTTCTGTTTTGTTTTCTTTTGATTTATAGTCTCCTGAGTTCAGCCAGAGCCATCTAGGTGACTATGATTTTGTTGCTATTCGTTGAAGAATTTCATCTCATCAGAGGGAACACAACTGAAAACAATGTTTTTGCCTCCTCAAGAATCCATCAGTAGTTAGTAGTTTAATGGAGAGGGATAGGGCTACATGGGACCCACCCCATCCAGGCTCATGCAGGCCCAGTGTAGGCAGCCTTGTGATTCTTCCTGTGTGTGGTTCCTTGAACCTCAGTAGCGGTGTGTGAATGTCCGGTTAAGGGCTGAGAGCACTGGGCTGTAATTGGAAGTTTTTCTGTGTCCTGCCCAGTCTGCAGCCGCTCAGAACCCAATAAACACACAGAGGCTTATATTAATTGTGAACTGTATGGCATAATGGCTCAGGCTTCACACTAGCTAGCTCTTACATCTTAAATTAACCCATTTCTATAAATCTATTCTTTGTTACATGGCTTGTGTCTTACCAGTACCTTTACATTTTTTTTTTTTATTTTGGTGGAGGCTAGCAGTGTCTTTCAGCTCTGCCTTTCTCATTCTTCTCTCTCTAGTTATTATGTCCTGCCTAACCTTATTCTGCCTCAGCATTGGCCAAACAGCTTTATTTATCAACCAATCAGAGCAACACACATTCACAACATACAGAACGACATTCCACAGCACTTCCTCTTTTCTGTCTAATCAAAAAGGAAGGTTTTAACTTTAACATAGTAAAATTATATATAATAGAAGAGTTATCAAGCAAGAATTACAGTTACAATATCTAGTCTATTTGTATTTTGCAAAATTAAAGAAAATGTTCAATCATCTGTATTTGTGAGTCTACAATTTCATATCCAATTTATCTTTTATCATAAACAAGGAAAATTATAACTATTTAGTCTTCAACTACATCAAAGACCTCAGAAGGATATAATATTACCTAAGTAAACAGATAGAGCATTGTAAGCAACTTCCAAAAATCTCGAATTACAGAGATAGCTGGCTACTTGGGCAGTTACCCAGAGTTCTTCTGTAACACTGGGGCATCCATTCTTTGGCCTACAGGCCTAGAGTCTCTCAGTGGCTTCTCTTTGTGTCCTGTAGAATGTCTGGCAGTTTCTTCTGTGAAGCAGAAAGTTCAGGGGTCACCTTCTTATGGTCCTAGATGTCCAATTTATACAACATATTATCATCAGTCCCGGAAAAAGCAGCCTCTTGCCCAAATGGCTATTTTTGCCAAGAAGAAGATAAACTCCATATAGAGTGTCTTCAATGCCCATCCTCCTCTCTGAAGTTAATCAGTCCTGCCAGGAACAGCCGTGTCCCACTGTCCAGAAAGTCTAAGTTTTTAAAACATTTTAAATGCCATATTCTGTAGGTCTTTGAAGTGTTTGAAGATTACCTACCTAATTGAAATATACCTATGGATACCTAGAAAACTTAAGTAAGGTGACTATAAATTTGATTATTCTACATGACTATTAATCTGTATTCCTTAATCATATATTAAATTTCAAATGAGTTATATAAACAAAATACTTTAAACAAGAGTAGAAATATACATACAGTATAACAAAATTAACTTTAAATTTGCATCAATAAACTAAAAAGGAGTAGTCATTAGAGTGTCCTTGATGTTACTGGTCACTTTGCCTTCTGTTCCCTTCTGGAAGTGTCGGGACATCACAGCAGCCCCTTGAAATAACAAAGCATAGCCTCCACCAAACCCTAGCACCTAGACAAGGATGGACTTCCAACACTCCAGAAATATGAAAAAACACATTTTCATTGTTTCTGAATTACCCAGCAAGAGATGTCTTATTAAATAGTCTCTTACAAAAATTGAGGCATTCCTACAAGGATATATATTAATGACCCTTTTATTTTGAGGCTTTTTGACCTTTTAAGTGTAATCTTTTCCTCTAGATTGCAAGTTTGGGGACCCTAAAAGGTTTCTTCTTGGCATTTTTAATACTATGGAAATGTATTAACAGATAATGGAATAGAAACTACAGTTGTGCATCATAAAAAAGCTAAAAGCACAAAAAATTTTTTACTTTCTATAATCATGAAAACATTGCTGAAATATTACTGCACATAATACTTCAAATATTACACTGTGTTAATTTTCATTGTTGTGTATTTCATACCAAACTTTCTATGTTTTTGTTGTTTTTCTGGAAACCAAAAATGTATGATTGTAGAGGAAAAGCACATTTGGAAACACTTTGTCCTTCTTACATTCTTGAATTTTGCTTTATTGATGGGTAGACAGTAGATTACAGGAATATATGTGTATGTTTTATCTTTTACTCATTTAGTGCATATGGAGGTCAGAGGATGACTTGAGTTATTGGCTCTTTTCTCCCACCATGTGAGTCCCAAGGATCAAACTTGGGTTCTCAGGCATGGAAGAAGCCACGTTTGCACACTAAACCACTTTGCTAGCCCTTAGAGCTTTTAGCATGCCAACTTAGTTTATTTTGCTATTTTTGTTATCATACCAGTGGATAACCATAATATTTTTTAACACATTTCTATGGTTTTATTCTTTTTATAAATTTTGGCTTTCTAAGATAATGGCTATAGGGTAACTATACAAATATATACAATCAAAGTGGAATGAACCATCAAAATGTTTAATTTGTCAATCAGATAGTATTTATTGAAAGGAAACTATAGCCAATCACATTTAATTAATTTTTCAAAAATTTGTTTTATCCCAAAACAGGTTTCCCGACTTCTACAAATCTTCTGACCCCAAGAAAAAAAAATAATTTCTTTTATATTTAAGAAGTCATATATTTAAAAGAATAACAAAGGGAATGTTACTTGAATTATGAAAACTAATTTGGAAGACAATTTTTAGAAGTTAATATATTATTTTATTTTATTTTTTTTTTCGAGACAGGATTTCTCTGTGTAATTTTGGTGCTGTCCTAGATCTTGCTCTGTAGACCAGGCAGGCCTCAAAGTCATAGAGATCCACCTGGCTCTGCCTCCAAGTGCTGGAATGAAAGGCGTGTGCCGCCACCACCACCCGGTAATACATTATTTTCTATTCTGAGGTCTAATTAGACTATATCTTTGGCTTGACATCTTATTGAAATATTTCACTATGCCTATTAGTTTCATTGCAGTTGTAAAATACATGAAGCATATGCCAATCTACATCTGTTATATCTCCTCACAAACAAGGACTTTGAGAGACATGAAAGACAGCAAAGCCCTCATGTAGATCTGCATACCTATTAATCTCTTCATTGTACATTTTTACATATATCATGACCTTTAAAGTGGAAGGAGGGGAATTGAATTTTTATTGTCTTTATGATGCGTCCCTCTCCTTAACACACATTCACACACAAACACAGATGCTGGTTCATTGCTGCCCACATTGGTAGACGCCACATACGGCATGCTGATTAGTCTGTTTCTTTGGAAAACTGCCACAAATATTATGCATCCGTGTTTACAATTTTATGAATGTATTCTGTAAACCAGACAAAAATAACAATGGGCCCAGGATAAATACAGAATTGTGCAATGCTAGATTCAAGTACATGAGGTAAAATTAAAATAAAACACTGTGTATAGATGGTTGATATTTTTACCTAACTTTATTTAACATAAAATGTATAAATTTGGAGGATTTAACTACAAGATTCTAGATGAATATAAAGTGAGAAAAGAACACCTAGCTTGAGGTGAATTATACTGGTGGGGTAATTTGAGCACAGGTTATTTATTTCTGTAATTTAATATTTCAAGGTGCACTTCCAACGTGTAAGGAGCTGACGTTTTGATCTTTACACTAAATAGCATGAGGAATAATGAGTGAAGAACTATGTTTATAGAGAGGTAGATTTAAATCTTTTAATCCTCTCTTTTCAAATATATAGAAATTGTTCATAGATATTGCCAAAATAATTGTGTGCAAATAAAAATTGCATATAAAATAACAAGTTTATCATCCACTCAGTTCGTTATTATAACTATCACAAATACCACAGGACAAAGGTATTTGTTTTACTGTGATTTGTAACTTTTTCTCTTTTTTTTCTCCCTCATGACCCATATATCTAAAATAAATGCCGCTATATCTAGTTCAGGAAGAAAAGCAATATTATAGAAATAGGCAATTCTACTATTATTCACAATGAATACAGAGAGCCAGGGTTGAAGTATATAGTCCTGAGAACACTGTCTACACTCTTCTTTAGGTAGCCTGTGACTCACTGATTCCACATAACCAAGCACAAAATGTCCATTAGTACCATGCTAGTCACTTTCCCAGATCATGAATTCTATATCTTTTACATTTTTATATTATTTTGTTATAAATGAAAATTTTATTTGAGCTTATGCAATTAAGTGACCCAAATTATCTATCTGCCTGTTCCATAACTTCAAAGGCTATGAGGGAATAAAACCTAAGTCAGTAATCAAAGTCAGGAAAATGAGAGGTAAAGAGATTGGTCACAATAAATTTCCTGCATTCTGCCATTTACAATCATTATACCAGAACAGCAATAAGATGTTTATCTCTTACGTAAGTATTACTTTAGAAAGAAATTATGTGTTGACCTTCATAGGCCACCCTGTTGAATATGACTTAAGCAGGGTGCTCTGGTCATAATTTAGTTTATGTTAGAGGATTGAAATATATACAATAAGATATATATTTCTATAGCATAGTGACCGTGGTCTCTTAATTTAAAAAAAGTTAGGTAACTTTTGAGTTTTTTATTTACTGATTAACTTACTGGTATTGAAATTAATATCTCCTTCCTCTTGTTGTAGACTTTTCCCCAGGGTTCTGCATTCAACTTTTAAAATCTGATATTACTAAAAATAAATACATAAAAAACTGCAGAACTATATGAGGGAAAGGAAAATATTTAAGATTATTGTATGATGCTGTGAGTAGAGAATTCGGTGATTACCATTACAGCATGTCACACAGTTACAATTGGAATGTGATACTTTCTTCTTCCATGTCCGTGTCTATTTTTTCCACTACCATCTCCTCTGCTGATTTATTTGTTGTGTCAAATGACCAATATGTTCAGCCTGAATAACAACAGTTCGTGCTGTTTCTAGCCACAAGAATTGGTTGTCTATTTCTTTGTTAAATTCAGTTACAAGTTTCCCTTTACTATAGCAGCTTATGTATTTGATATCAAAATGAGTATAATTACCTAACCCCACTCTAGGAACCTTTGTTTTGCCAGTTGAAATAGTAATAACCAAAATCCCTAAAATAGATCATTGTAACTTGTATTTTAATAAAGCAACTATTTTATTTCCTATTGAACACTCTGATATAGTCTGGGCTTAGATACTGTGAGAGTTAAGCCAGGAGTAGGCAAACTATTGCTAGGGCCAGATAGTAAATATTGTATGCTTTTTCTGCCATATGGTCACTTTTTCAATTAACGAGTTCTACTGTTAGTGCCTGGAAGCAGTCATAGACAACACATAAACAAACAGACTTGACTGTGCTCCAGATTTCTTAGACACAAGTTACAGGAATTGAGCTTGACATTCTGCAGTCATTTTATCTACCAATAACCCTGGTGTGCATTACAAGTTCTACAGCACAGACAGATATTAAGGTGGTCTGTTGAGCATTTTTTCCTGGCCACTGATTCAGGACTCTTTCTTAAATATTGTTGGGAAGGTTCTAAGATAGGCTGAATCCACTAGAGTCATCTTGCCTACCTTTTTCTAACTTAGTGCATAAACATCTTCCTCCTGCTTTGGAGAATATTTGTCCATACAATTGTGTGCAAATAGAAATTTCATATAAAATAATAAGTTTGTCATCCACTCTGTTCATTATTATAACTATCACAAATACCACAGGGCAAAGGTATTTCCTCCTCATGATGCGGATGCATCAAAGATGTGCTTCTGACTTGTATACATCCTTTCTGCATTCTACTTTGTGAAATTCTAAATCTGTTTGCTTCTTTATTTCATCATCTTTAGGTACCATAAATCAGAACTTAATTTTGAAGAACAATTGTTAGGCAAAATTTGCCTGAGAGAGCAAAGATTACCAACTGTTTTTTTTAAACCATTGAAACCTAAATTCATGAAAACAAGAAGCTAATAAATATGGAAATGAGATGTTAAGCTTTACAATGACAATACCATACTTAATTTCACGCTCTTTCTAAAAACTACACAGGCTAGCTATGAGTGAAAATTCATAATGTACTGGCTAATGGCTCAAAGAACATAACCCATCAGGGGAGATAGACACCCTTAGAAGCTATCATTTAAATTAAAAACAGTTAAGGCTTTAAAAGTTTGCCTTGTTCTGCTGGATGGGGTACATACTAAAACTGACAGCTTCATTTGGTTCAGTAAGTAACCCTAATGCACTTGCTGAAATGTTTTTACAGAAGTGGTAGTGAGTTAGGTAATTGATAAGTTCACAGGTAAGTTCACTGTCTGAATTACCTATGCAAGAGACCAAATGAGAGCCCAATGGATGACTAGTTTCCCAACTAATTGTAGCATAGGAACTGAAGGGAGATGGAGGAAGATCGTGTTGAAGGATGAAGAAAGTGGGGGAGATGAGAGGGGTGAATGGAGGGGAAACTGTGTTCAGGGTATATTGTCTGAGAGAAAAACCTGCGCTACAGAGTGAATTTGAGGAAAGGCGCAAAGCTACACAGAGAAACCCTGTCTTGAAAAACCAAATGCATGTGTTTTTTGTATTTTGTTGTTGTTGTTGTTTTTGATACAGGGTTTCTCTGTATAACAGCACTGGCTGTCCTGGAACTCACAGTGATCAGCCTGCCTCTGCCTCCCGAGTGCTTTGCATGCCTTTAATCACAGCACTTTGGAGGCAGAGGAAGGCCAGAGCAAGTTTCAGAGCAAGTTCCAGAATAGCCAAGGCTACATAAGGAAACAGTATCTCAAGTACAAACAAACAAACAAACAAACAAAAAACAAGAAAAAGGAAAAAAAGCAGAATACAGAATTATACTAACAAAATAAGTTTAGTGGAATCTAATATAGCTGGTTTTAAAGATCCTGGAGTATAAGAATATATTTATCAACATCAATATTATCAATATTTTAAATAAGTGAAAGTCTTCACATTATAAATCTGATATACTAAATAGTTTTTAACAGCCCATTACACACACACACACACACACACACACACACACACACACACACACACTTAAAGAGTTAAGGGATTTGACAGAAAAGGAGGAAGTTATATTGAAGAGTTTAAAGGGGGAAATGGAAGGAGAAAATTATGTATTTATATTAATCTAAAAAAAAACAATTAGGAAAAAATTTTAACATCCCATAATGTTTTGTAGACATGCAAAACTAATTGTTTTTTTCTTATTATTTATGTAGCTAATTGGATTAGTTTGCTAAAGCTATCTTAACTATGGTGATTTGAATGAGAAATGCACCCCCTCCTACATAGTCTTGAACATTTGAATTAGTGACTTCCAGTTGGTGACATTGTTTGGGAAAGTTTAAGAGGCCTGGCATTGCTAATAGAAGTATGACTCTGGATGTAGGCCTTGAGGCACTTGTTCTGTTGTTTTGTTTTGTTTTGTTTTCTGTGTTCTGCTTGAGAATTAAGATATCAGGGCAGCTTCTACTTCGCCCACCATACCTGCTTTCTGCTGTGTCTCCCTGCCATGACAGATTTTTATCCCTCTGAAATCATAAACCCAACATTTCTGTAAGTTGCCTTGGTCATGTAGTTTTATCCAAGAAATGGAGAAGTGGCTAATAGTGTAGCATGAATCTTAAAGAGTCTTAATAAAATCAAACCTGAGCCAGGTATTGGGGTAAACGCTGGAAGGTCAGAGAGACAGAACGAGCCACAACTATCTCACCTTGCCGGATCCTCAGCTGGTCTTGCTTCCTCAGACTGGAGGCCTCTAAGTCCTCATATCCGAATGACTCTCAGCTGAACTGCTGCTAGAAGCCTGAATGCTTAACCAGGCCAAATGCTTAACCACGCCAAATGCTTCTATGGGCAAATGCCTCTATGGGCAAATGCCTCTATGGGCAAATGCCTCTAGTTTCTGGTCCTCACGCCTTATATACCTTTCTGCTTTCTACTACCACTCCCTGGGATTAAAGGTGTGCTTTCTGGGATTAAAGGTGTGTATCACCATGCCTGGCCATTTCCAATGTGGCCTTGAACTCACAGAGATCCAGAGGGATTTCTGTCTCTGGAATGCTAGGATTAAAGGCGTGTGCCACCACTCCCTAACCTCATGTTTAACATTGTGGCTGTTCTGTCTCTGACCCCAGATAAGTTTATTAAGGTACACAATATTTTGGCGAACACAATACCACCACATAATAGAATAATGACATACTATAAAGTAGGTTAAACACTTAACATAGAGTCTCTCAAAGCCCCAGCACTAGCATGAACGGGTTAGAAAGCTTGGATGCTTTCAGAACCAAAATTACTTTCTTTGGATTTTTGTGTCTTCATGTGGCCATTTTCTTATTGTGTCCACACATGATCATTCCTGAGTTATATGTGCATATGTATCTAATCTCTACCTCTTGAAACCATTCCAATCATGGAGCAATAGCCCCAACCATCAGACACTCCTTTATCTTGATTACCTCTTTTATAGGTCACAGTTTAAAATTAGTATTGCAGTTTAACTCTCCGTTGGATAAAAGTTCAACATAGGCACAGGGTAGTAAACTATAGTCCATACCATTTTGTTTTAAATCTGCTAAAACCTTCTAATGATGTCATTTCCAGTATAATCAATCACAGATAAGAACAGCTAGTAATGTACTTAAACATTAGTATCCCTCCTTGCTGTAACATGATCAAGATGAAGAAATTAAATTCTGGGTGTTTGAATAGCATCAGTGAAGGATGTAGGGTACATTTGTGATAATTTCTAAAATACTCATAACTCTAAAGCATAAAATTGTTATTTCTATATTAGATAAAGGTTTCCTTTAAATCTTAGTGTAATTGTTATCAATCAAATTATTCCTAAAAACCAACCAATAAATACTTGGAACTATTCATCACCTGTAAATCTGTTACAGTATATCCAAAGATGGTAATTTCATTCACTTGAACAATTCTAATCCTATCTAAATTTGCACTTTTTACCCCTTATTCTAACAGTCATAGTATCTAGGCTAAACATCTGAATTTTTGAAATTCTGTTGTGAACCATAAACATTCCAATATTATCTGACATGGACCTTGTCTCAAGATCAAAACCTTGTATTTAATACAAAAAATGATATAGTTTGTTATTATACATATTTATGAACAGTGACTTGGCATTGGGTCTGGGACATGAAGGGAATTGATTTCTTCTTGGCCAAATTGTTTCACAGCTTTCCAGTGTAGCAGAAATAAAAATGTGGCTTTGGAGGAAGACTACTTATGATACAAATGACACACAAAGGTATTTAGTGATTTCAGGTGAGTACAAATTCAGTCATAAATTGTGACACAGAGTCCCCTTCCAATTCTCAAGCATCTTCACTTTCCATATCAGTGTCCTGTCACATCAGAAACTCAGGGAGCTATGGACTACACTGATTTCTAGAATATATATTTTAGCTAGGAAATTAAAAGTAGGTGAAGAATACTTTTAAAAGTTATGGTAGCCAGGTAGAAGAAAATGATATTCTTCATAATACTTTTGTGTGAAAAGTTTCTCAAGTAAAGGGTTGTTCTTAGTCTACACATATTCCGTTACACTCTTTAATAGAGAGCTAGTGTAGCCATTTCATTTAATATTGTATTTATTTGACTTCTTATAGTCCTTGATGGTGATGACAGTTTATTGTATCAGATCAAAGCTGGTGCTACCTAAGTGCTAAGCGGGTCATCTACAGAAGGAGCTGCATTCTCAGAATATGTTTAGTCTTCAGTTTTATAGTTTTTGACAATACCAAGTTTAATCTCCTTAGAGAACTCTTCTCAAAGTATAGTTTATTAAATAATCATTCAGTTAGTGTGCACCATGTGTTGCTGGAGTCCTCTATCTGCAAACTAAAATTATCTCTGAACACTATGACAGGGGTCAGCTAACATATAACAAGAATTACATTCCTTGAAAGTGTGAAAAATGAGAAACTTTATCTTCAGTAATTAATAATGATTATTCATAAATGCAAACATTACAAAACAATTTTGTAAACTTTTCTATAATTTTGTTACTATATACTTTGATTTTTAAAAACATAGACATATATTGATAGCATTTTAATATACTTATCAAATCTATATTTGAGTCATTACATTTTTCCATTTGGTTGTACTTTATATACTGTTTCCATAATATATAAAATCATTAATTTATCTGCCATATTCCATGTCATTATTTTATAGATTTGTAATTTCACAAATGTAACTTGCATATTTCTGGTGATTAATCATATTTTTCAATCCATCTTTTATTTCAGATTTTATGCAAGCAATCTTTTTCTTTATATGCATATTTCTAATAGAATGTGCCATTTAATAAGACAATATATTATTTCTAAAAATTTAAACAATGCAGGCAAATAAATGTCTAAAAATAAACTATCAATTTATTTGACTAAAATATGTCTAATTAATACTAATTAATATTCAAATTTATCACATGTATTTTTCTAATGTCTATTATTTTGTTAATGTACTTTCTGTTTTTCTTACATTCAGCATTATATAATTTTTCTGTGAAATTGTTTAGAAATCTATCTCTATAATTCTGTTTTGTTCTTTTATTGAAAATAGATTATTTTCTCATACAACATATCCTGATTATAGAGTTTCTTATCTCTACTCCTTCCAGTTCCTCCTGTGGTGATATTTTGTGTACCTCAATAAAATTTGTCTGAAGATCAGAGAACAGAAAAAGCCACTAGATTAAACAGATGCCAGTCAGTGGTGGCACACACCTTTAACTCTAACACTCGGAAGACAGAGGTCTGTCTAGATCTCTGTGAGTTCAAAGCCACCCAGGACTACATGAGGTTAACTCAGTCTAGAAGAGAAATAAAGCCAGACATTGGTGGCACACACCTTTAATCCCAGCACTTGAGATGTTGTGCCTTTGTTTGGGAAGCACACATGCCTTTAATCCTAGCACTAAGAAGGAAGTGATATGGCTAGGCAGAGGAAGATATAAGGCATGATGAGATGGGAACTAAAGCTGGAGAGCTTTTGGCTGAGGAATCAGAGACATTCAGTTAGAGGATTCATGGAGTTGGCAAGGTGAGATGTGGCAGTGGCTTGTTCCTTTGTCTCTCTGATCTCCAGGCAAGTTTTATTAGTTTATATCACTACATTCTCCCACCTCCTTTTCCCTCTAGATCCACTCCCATTCTATCTCCCATTAGAC
This sequence comes from Peromyscus attwateri, assembly GCA_902168425.1. NCBI lineage: Eukaryota > Metazoa > Chordata > Mammalia > Rodentia > Cricetidae > Peromyscus > Peromyscus attwateri. The sequence continues at coordinate 68,892 of CABHPP010139620.1, read as the reverse complement.
AAGAACAGGCTTCTAAGAGAAAACAAACAACCATGACAAAATAGAATATAGGATGAAGAAAAAACTATCATGTTGAAGTTGGACATGGTAGACCAACAGGAGAAGAGTCCCAAGAGCAGGCACAAAAGTAAGAGACCCATTGGCTCACATACTCAAAAGTCAGATAAAAATACGAAGCTAATAGTTATAAAATATATAAGCAGAGGAACTGGTTCTGCCTCTGTCTCTGTGAGCTTATATGTGCCTTGCTTAGTTGATTGAGAGGTACGGTGATATTTTATCTGTATATCCCAATAAAGCTTATCTGAGGATCAGAGGAAAAAGCCAGCCACTATAGTAAACATAGAAGTCAGGCAATGGTAGCACACACTTTTAATGCTGGCATTCAAGAGGCAGAGATCCATCCAGATCTCTGTGAGTTCAAGGCCACACTGGGAACAGAGCAAGGTGTAGTGGCACACATCTTAAATTCTAACACTAGTTAACCATAAAGGTCTGGAGGTCTGTACAGACAGGCAGGAAGTGACAGAGCTGAGCAGAAAGAAGAAAGTGTAGCTGGGCAGACAGAGGAAGTGAGATGGCAGAACAGAAAGGCATATAGGCTTGGGTATACAGGAAGTAGGTCTCTTTGGAGGCTAAGGAGTCAGAAAGGTGAGGTTGGCTGTGGATTGTCCTATTCCTCTGATCTTTCGGTTATCACCACAATATCTGGCTCTGGGTTTTTTATTAATAAGACCGACCATTTGGCAATTCATCTTACACAGAGGGTCTTGTTCTCCTAGTATCTTTCAAATCTTTCTGCCTCTTCTTCCACAGGATTCTCTGAACTCTAAGGAGGAGGGATTTGATAGACACCTCCCATTTAGACTCTCTCTGCATAATGTCTGGCTGTGGGTCTCTGCATCTGTTTTCATCTACTGCAAGAGGAAGCCTATTTGATAATGACTGAATAAGAAACTGATATATGAGTATAACAGAATATCATTAGAGGTCATTTTATTGATTTTTTTTTTTTTTAGAGCAATTGTGTTTGGTTTTACCCAAGGTTTCTGAACTGTCTGGTCTCTGGTTGTTCTTAGGCAATCAGTATTGGTCATGTGTTCCTTTTCATGGAATGGATGGGCCTTAAGTTAAAACAGACATTGGTTACTCCCTTAAGTTCCATGCCACCATTTGCCCTAGGATATTGTACAGACAGGACAGATTGAATGTCAAGGGTTTTGTACCTGGGTTGGTGTCTACTTTTCTCTTTTGATAGCCTGCAGAGTACCCTCCCTCCCCAAAGAGACTAGAACACAGAGGTGAAGGTTCCACGGAGTCACCAGCTTGACTCCTCTATGCACAATGCACTGTGTGGGTGTTGTCCTTAGCTATGGGGCCTCACTGTCATTGTACTGAGAACAACACTTGTCTTAACAACAGCATATGTTGTTTGGGAATTTTCATCGGACCCTCTTAGCCAACAACTTAACTGAATGCAACCAGATCCTGACAGTGGAAGCCTCACCTGGCAACAAGATATGTCCAGTTGAGACTTCATATCCCTCATTACTACAAGTCTTCATTAAGATCCCGTTCATAAACGCCAGGAAATTTCCACAGCACTAGGATTCCACACCACACCTACAAATGCCCCCCCCCTCAAATTCCAGTCATCTCTCCAACCCTACTCTCTCCCTGCATACTATCTCCCCACCCCACCTATTCTCCTGTTCCCATCCCCCTCCCACCCCAGCCTGCCTGTAAAACCTATTCTGTTTCTCATTCCCAGGGAGATCCATGTGAACCCCCAGACCCTCCTTTTTACATAACCCATCTGCATCTACAGATTTTAGCTTGCTTATTATTTACTTAATGATCATGTATAAGCAAATGAATACCCTATTTATATTTCTAGATCTGGGTTATACCAATCAAGGTGATTTTTTTTCATAGTTTCATCCATTTACCAGAAAATTTCATGATGCCATTTTTTTAACAGCTAAATGATACTCCATTATATAAATGTACCACATTTTCTTTATTCATTTCTATCGAAGGATGACCTCTAGGCTGTTTCCAGTTTCTGGCTATTAGGAATAAAGCCAAAATGAACATGGTTGAGGGAGTGTCTCTGTGGTAGGATGAAGGGTCCTTTGGGTATATCCCCAGAAGTGGTATGCTGTGGAATGGTAATTCTGTATGCTGTGTACATGTGTTGCTACCATTGGTTAGTAAAGAAACTGCATTGGCCTATGGCAAGACATGTTATAGCCAGGCAGGAAATCTAAGCAAAGATACAGGAAGAAAGGAAGGCAGAGTCAGGGGAGATGCTGCAAGCTGCCATGGGGAGCCAGATGATGTGTGAGCTCCCAAGGGGGAACCGATTTAATGGAATACAGGTAAAGCCATGAGACACATGGCGGTACATAGATTAACAGAAATGGGTTAATTTAAGAAGTAGTAGCTTGCTAGCAATAAGCCTAGGCCATAGACCAAACAGCTTGTAATTAATATAGGCGTCTGTGTGTTTATTTGGGACTGAATGGCTGTGGGACAGGAAAACGTCCATCTATAATGATACAACTGGATCTTTAGGTAGACTGCTTCCCAGCTATTTGAAGAACTGCCATATTTATTTCCACAGTTGTGGTGGTATTGTGTTCCCCAAAATATTGTGTACCTTAATAAACTTATCTGGGGTCAGAGACAGAACAGCCA
>CABHPP010139620.1:44297-56270 GCA_902168425.1 Peromyscus attwateri | reverse complement strand
ATCTACACACTATTATAGGCAGTGGTACATATCCATTACTTCTTGGTTGCTTAATTAGATAGTTACTATAATTGTTTGAATGATGGATTTTACATAAACTAAAGCATTCAAATTATTAAGTTAGAATGAGCAGATTCATCACTAGCATTTGTGATCATATGTTCAAATGTATTTCACTGAGTCCTATCTGAAGTGAGAAGTTAACTGATTTGTAAATGATATTAAATATACTATCTTCCCCCTGCTCTTATTCAACCACTGCAACATTATCTTAAATAATTTTCATGCTTCTAACTTTTGTCATGATTATTTGTATTTTCACTACATAAACTTTAGCAACCAGTTTTGAATTTACACGTATCTGAAACTGCCAGTATAGTAAAATGCTGGTGACATTAACTGCAGACATTTAAGAAGTGACTGTGTCCTAAATGATGCTTGCTCTCTAAAATGCATTTATTGAATGTAATTTCCACAGAGATAGTACCAAGAGTTGGCACTCTTAAGTGGTGATGATGTTATTAGAGTCCAACCCTTATGAATTTTACCCTCATGCCAAATTTCATGTTAGTAATCATAGTACAAAATAGTATAAAGGTATTTTTGTTCTTTCTACTCTTCTGCATCTTCTCTATATGAGGGCTTGATAACCTACAGTTATTCACAAAGGAGTGGATGGCTCCTCACCAGGGAGCACTATCTTTATTTGGGACTCCCTAAGCTCCAGTACTGTCAGAGGTAACATTCTATTCTTGATAGATCATTCAACCCTTACCAGAGCAGGCAAAACAAACTAAGAGAGATGCTGAACAACTACAAAGAATTGTGGCCTTCGTGGTTATGAAGGCTTTTGTGAATGCTACCAGAGATGCAACTTATTCACTAGATGTTTGACCACGACATGGTGAACACTAATTTCACAGTGGTGTATGCTTTGAAGTTTTGAAGAGGAAAATTTAAGCATAGAGTGTAACAGGTTTTTTTTTTTTTTTAAGGCCACCAACCAGCTCCAAAATCATGACACAGAGACTTTTAGTTATGAATGCTCAGCCTAGCTTAGGCACATTTCTGGCTAGCTCTTTCAACTTGAATTAATCTGTTTCTCTTTAGCTACCTTTTGCCTTGGGGCTTATTACCTTTTCTTATGTCTGTCTATCTTACTTTCGCTGCTTCTGTGTATCTCGCTGGTGGTGGCTGCCTGGCTTCTTGTCCCAGGCCTCTCCCTTGTTCTCTCCTCCTTCTTCTCTTCTGCCGTTCTTTTCCAGCCCGGATTTCTCCTGCTATTTATTCTCTCTGCCTGATAGCCTTTCTCTGCCTAGCTATTTTCTGTTCAGTTCCTTAATAGAACAATCAGGTGCCTTAGGCAGGCAAGGAGAAACAAATGCAACACATCTTTATGTAATTAAACAAGTGCAGCATAAACAACAGGAACACACCTTTGCCTGCTTAAACAGATATTCCACAACAGTAGAATATTATAGTTTCAGGTTTCAGAGCGCTCAGTTCTTTTTGAAGTGAGACTAGCTAGTGTTCCTTTGGTGTGTAAAATGCTTACTTGTTAATTATACCTCATTCATATTATTAGCAGGCTTCTGTGAATCATTTCCAAATGATCAGAAGATCACCAATACAAAATGAATAAAGTAATGAAGGAATGGATTCAGTATGTTATTAAGGTTAAAATATAAAAATGAAATAGCGCTTCAAAGTAATTTCAAATAGAAAGATAAAACACAATTAATCTTTGCAGGTTCTATTTTTAAATGTGGGTTGTGTTGTGGGTGTGTGTTTGTGTGCATATGTGTATATGTATGTGTAGACTAAATTGTATTCCCTGCTTATAAGTTTCAGTAATAAAATATTTCATTTTTGTATAATTTTTAGTCTATCCTGACTCCTTCTCCAAAGTTCAGAATATTTTCTGTTAAACAATTAGTAACATGAACAATCACTGCATCTATGTTCTTCAGAGCACAGAACTCAGTACCTCCTATAACAACCTGTGCAATTGTACTTTGTGCATTCTGACATGGGCAATTTCCCCCATGCATTTATCCTTTGCACTGCCATATTGAGAAAAAGGGTCTTTGTAACCTCAAAGTGAAGATGAATATTGCAGCCATAAAACAAGGAAAGGGTCCAATAAAGACTATTTTATGCCAAGATAACCAGATAAGATGTAAGTATGTGGTTTTCTGTGGATTTTATTAGATTTGGGTTTCCTAGAAAACAAAACTGTCTATAAGTACTTCATATGATTTTTAGTATTCAAATAATTTCAATGAGTATATACCTAATAGTTATATTTTTCCTGACAAAGGTTTGTACATTAACATTCAGACATTAAAGGCAGAGTTATATATTATAGCTTCCAAAAAATGCAATCGATATTCTCCTGAGAGCATTAAACGATTCAGAATAGCTTAATGGAAGGACATATCATGTTAGTCTAAACTTATTCCTTAAAAAACAGTCTCTACATTTGCACTTGCTGGAAAGCAAGTATATGAACACGACTTAGGAGTTATTTTCATATAGTTGTGCTCATTCTTGAGAGATATATTCACTTGTGTAATGTATACTTTCATGAATATGTGCATACATATATATCCATTGAGTTATGCTTTTTGACACCATGCCAAATAGTCTTTATAAATTTACTTTAGTGAATATTTGAAACAGCATTTTACTAATTTCCTATTATGTATAAATTTCAATACTCATGACACTATACCAGGATTTTTCTTTGGGCCACCAACCAGCTCCCAAATCGTGATATGGAAACTTATTATTAGTTTTGCATGTATAGCCTAGCTTATGCTTGTTTCTAGCTAGTTCTTTTAACCCAAATTAACATTTATCTTTATATTTATTTGTTTCTCTTTGTCTATGTTTTGCCTGAGGGCTTTTTTTTTAAACTTCTGTATACTTTATTTTCACTGCTTCTTATGTCTGTCTGTCTGTCAGCTGCCTGCCTGGCCCCAGACATCTCCCTCATTCTCTCCTCTCTTCTTCTTTAGCCTAGATTTCTCTTCCTACTTATTCTCTCTGCCTGCCTGCCAGCCCTGCTACCCTTTCTCGGCCTAGCTATTGACCATTGAGCTCTTTATTAGACCAATCAGGTGCCTTAGATAGACAAGGTGAAACAAATGCAACTCAACTTTACATAATTAAAACACACATCCTTATATCATCAAACAAATGCAGCAAAAGCAAATGAAACACACCTTTACACAATTAAAGCAACATTCCACAGCACAAACACATGTAACACATCTTTACATAGTTAAATATTTCACAACAAGATACATAAAAGGTATAACAGCAAACAGGACATTATTCTAGACAAAACATAAGTTAATTTATTCTATATAAATAAATTAACTTATTCCTTAAAAATAAATAATTATGGGTATACATTGAAAATCATTTCATTGAAATATATGAATGATTTCCCTACATTGTTCTAAACTCAGTTTCTTAATATATCCTTTTTAAAGAGATGAGATTTTGAAATTTCATTTCTGTAAGAAAGATAATTATTCCAAAGAAACCAGATAGTCCATGGAGTTCTAACATATGAGGTCTAGTATTCTAGATTTCTCTTTTTTTTTCTTTTTATTTCACTCACAATTCTTAAAAATGAAACAGGGGGAATCACTGTACTTGTTCTGAGCAACAAATTCCCATCTAAACATCTGACTAATTTAAATCTAGATAAGGAGAGAAGAGATTTTGTAAGTATCCTGAGAATGCAATGAATATTTCTGCTAAATTTAATTCACATTAGTATTGAATTCTCCATTTTCATCTGCAGTAATAACATAACGTTTTTATTATCACATGGAAGTTTCATGTAACTATGTAATTATATGCACTTATACTAATTATGTATCATAATTAGAGCTAATAATTACCTTGTTACTGTATTTAATTACCTTTTGAACACTTAACGCATGCTGATGTACTTTCCACTCTCATAGTGTTATATGTTGAACAATAAATACCTGTTTTTAACCAGTTAGCAAGTCATCTTCTCAGAAATCAGTAAAAATAAAAAATAAATTAAGTGTTTTTTAAATACTTGACATGGATTCAATCTAGAAAAAAAGACTAAAGTATCTTTTAAACTAGGATTTAAAGAAATGAAATGTACCAATTGAAATTCAGCTTTTAATTCCCAGTTTGTAGACACACGTAGCATATTTAATATGCAAAGTGTGAAATGGGTGGTTTCAATACTTGTTCAGTGGTTTTGGCATAGAGTTTTCCCTTTTTAAAATATGATATGTTTTACCGATTGTTTGAGGATTATGTCCACGCATGAAATGTATTCTGACCCTAATCATCTCACCTACTCACCAAACAGCTGCCAGGTCTACCTCCACATCTCCATCCCTTCCCAGCTTTCTAAGTATAATTGCTTCAAAAGCCCATATAGGAGGTATCAAAATATCTATATCTAGGTTTTAGGGTTTGTGTGAGCATGAAAATATTGTTCATACATAAATAATCATTCAAAACTCTAACAGTAAAGAAGACAACTACATATACCTTCCTAACAAATATGTATATAAATCATCTATTCATGCCCAGGAGGGTTAGTTGTTCCTCATATCCTTGATAATCAACAACTTTGATGTATCCTTCATTTAGAAAAAGCACTGCACCCATGTCCAAATTAGTAATGTCTAGCCTGAGATATTATTTCCATAAAGCAATAATAGAATTTTTAAGGAATTTCGATGGTGCAGCTTCTGCTCAAGTGTGTCACAAAAAGTTTTAAATTACTGATGAAAAATTGGTCTTACAAATCCAGCAAAGCTTCCTCAGTCCCCATATTAAGTAACCTTTGGAGAATTTTGTTTCTTCAAAGTAGTTTTTTTTTTCCTTTGAACTTTCCCGAGTTTCTTTTTTGTAAGACTCTTTCTTCAAGCAGAAAAATCATAGGCAATTAGAGAGGATGGGTTTGAATGGACATTGAAGACTGTCTCAAAGACAGGTAGCAGAAGAATAATCATACCACTGAATAGCTCTACATGTGGTTAAACTTTAATCTTTAGAGCAGTGAAAAAAAGGTTTAGGAATGTATAATTTATGTAACATCTTTAAAGAACGGACAATAATAGTCTTTTGAAGAAAATAATCTTTCTGTATTTCCTGAAATTTTGAGGATCCACAAATAAAATGTTTAGAAATATAGTAACTAACATCTGTCTGCTAGAAATTTCAGAAACCACATAGGTGAAGTGTTACCAACATTGCTGCATAAACATGAGCTGAACAAGTGCAACACTAATAGACGTGCTGACATGGATGGGCAAAGCTCGTGAGGCCTCAACCCTAGACAAAGAATTACAGGCAGCTATGAAAAACTGAGAGCTAGAGAAATCATCTTCCCCAGGGAAGAGCATATCATGGTCATCCCTGAAAATATACACATAGTAGAGACATTATATGTTATATGTTTTCAACTTTGGAAAAAATATTTATAGAGAACTTGCTATTCTAATTACTACTGGAGAAATATGGGCCTTTCTAGAAGAGATAAATGAACAATGCAAGTAGTGTTTCCTAAGTAGTGTGTGTGTAGCATAATACTTCTGTTTAAAGAGGTGAAGAAATAGGTTAAAAATAAATGAATTCATTGGTCTTTTTTCTTATATTCTTATTATTTGAAACAGTTTTTCATTTAAATATGTTCTGATCATATTCTTTTCCTCCCTCAAGTCATTCCAGATCCTCTCCTCCTCCACCCACTCAACTTTAAGTTTTCTCCCAAAAATAAAACAAAAATCCAATACAAGTCCCCCAAACCAATAAACCAGCAACCAAACAGAAAACAAAAGCAAAAACAAAACAATATCAAACCAACAAATAACACTAAACTGTAACCAAAGAAAAGAGCAGAAAAAACTATGGAGTCTGTGATATGTTCTTAAATTACTCCTGGAGTTGTTGATATACCCAGTATTACTCCATTGGAAAAAATTGATTTTTATCTCTCCCAGCAGGTATAAATGACAGTTCAGTTGTTAGCCTTTACCCTAGTGGCTAGGTTTCTTTCTTTCTTTCATTCATTCATTCATTCATTCATTCATTCATTCATTCATTCTTTATTAAAAGCATAAAAATAGAAATATAATAAGGCAAAGTAAGAAATATCACATCGAAGTTGGACAAGACCAACTAACAGAAGGAAAAGTGCCCAAGAAAAGGTAATCTTTTATTTTTAAATTATTTTTCTTTAAAAATTTTGCCAACTGCCACGTGAATACTATATCTGTATTACTACCCCCTCTCAGTCACCTTCCTTGTCCCCTTCTGAAACTCATGGTCTCTTCTTTAATAATTGCTACATGTGTGCACACACATATGCAATCATGTATGCGTTTTCTTTTATTTGGTTTGATTTGATTTGATTTGATTTGATTTGATTTTTTATCATCCAGGAAAAGAGTCCTTCAATTGAGAACATGCCCCAAATCAGACTGGCCTGCCAGCAAACCTGTGGAGATGTTTTATTCATTAATGATGGATATGAGAGGGCCCAGCACACTGTGCATGGAGCTGCTCCTAGGCAGATTGTCTAAGGTTGTATATGAAAGCAGGCTGCCCTATAGAGCAAGCCAGTAAGCATTGCTCCTCCACGGTCTGTGCTCCTCAGTGCCTGTCTGCTGGTTCCTGCCTTAGCTTCCCACGATGACAGACTGTAGCCTGTAAGACAGGTAAACTTTTTCCTCGAATGTTGCTTTTGAACATGGTGTTTGTTAATCACAGTCACGAAAAGCAAATCAATCCATGTATTATACAATATGCCCATTCCATTTTAGCATCGCCCTTATGAATACGTGTTCAGGACTGACCACGGGCATTAGACATCCTATGAAGGAGCCTGTTCATAAATGACAAGAATCTTCTCTCTTTTAGTAGCTATTTACTAACTGTAGTTCTTCATCTGTGTAGAGTCATGGGGAATTTCCACTTTCTGTGATGGCTTTACAAATGGTGTATTCATTCGACTGATCTTGTTCCAGGAACCACAAGGCTGATATTTCAAAGATGTTTTCCCTTCATTGATAAGGGACACCAGCAATTGGCAACTTGGGAAACAAGCAGGCAACTCAGGCCCTAACAAACTTTCAGGCCTCTCTGATATTATTTTTTTTTTTCCTGAGCCTTTGGTGTAGAGGTATCATTGAAGATATACTAGTTGGAGTTGGGCACCCCACGGTTCCTTAGTCTCTACAGTTTGACCAACTATGGAACTCTATATCAGTCTTCATCTATTGCAAAAAGAAGCTTATTTGAGAGCCACAATTATCTGTAGGTACAAAGATAAACATTTAGAATAGCGTTAGAAATGACATTGGTTTAAAAAAATGGCTGTAATAGGTCCTCATACCAGGGCTCTAACTCCTCCAGTCTTAGGTTGTTGACTAGGTTTACAGTACTGGGCATGGAATTTATTCTCTTGGATGAAGTTTAATTCCAATTGGAGAACTGTTGGTTACCTCCAAAATAAAAGTGCCACTCTTGTACCACTGACAATATGTTGAAGGTCTAGTCACTGTGGTTCACAGGATGCACAGCTTGGTAAGACTATGAATTGCTCCTGTCTCTCAGCAGTTTGTGTATCACCTTCTGGTATTTTTGAGAGCCAGCTTCAACCTGATTCCTCTGTGTTCAAAGTGCATGGTTTCTTCATCAGTGTGATCTTATAAGAAGCAATGGGCTACAGTAATCAAGATAATGACCAAAGACATGACTGTAGGATATGCTAATCTAGACAATTCCCAAATTGAGGTTGTGTTACTAAGGGTATCTGGTTTGTGTTAAGTTGACAATTAAAACTAATCAACACAACATATTTGTATACTTTTTAGATCCAGTAACTGATGGAAGCCCATGCAGTGATCTATAACCAAGCACTGGGCTGAGCTCCTAGACTTCAGTTGAAGAGAGGGAGGAGGGATCACAGGAGCAAGTAAGGTCAAGATCATGATGGTGAAAACCACAGAGACAGCTGACCTAAGCTGGTGGGAGCTCATGGACTCTGGCCTGTCAGCTAGGGAACCTGCATAGGACTGAACTAGGCCCTCTGAATGTGGATGACAGTTACGTGGTTAGATCTGTTTGGGGATCCCCTGGCAGTGGGAACGGAACTTATCCCAGGTGCATGAAATGGCTTTTTGGAACACATTCCCTAGGGTGGGGTACCTTGCTCAACCTTGACACAGTGGAGAAGGCCTTGGTCAAATCTCAACTTCGTATGCCAGAGTTTGTTGCCTCCCTAAGAGAGGCCTTAGCCCCTGTGAGGAATGGATGGGAGGTGGGATGAGGAAGGTGGGGGTGGGTGAGAGAAGGGAAGGAGGGGAAACTAGGATTGGCATATGAAAAAAATCCTTTTTAAAAAAATAAATTAATTAAAAATATATTTCATTGACTTACTTATCATTATACCTATTTTTCACAACTTCTTTGCAATTAAAAGAATCTGATCTACAAGAAGTTGGTATGTGATTTCTTATTGATTCTCAACAGTTGCAACACAAGCATTCCATGTGTATATACCCAGGAAAGTTATCTAGAATAATATTTTTCTGTTTTTAAAATAGTCACAACAAATTTCTGAGCAATGAAAACATATTGAAATTGCATTTTTCCAAATAGTAGTTCAATTAAATTTCACATACCAAACAGATCACTAAAAAATCTACAAAGGCAGGGCTAGACAGATGGCTCAGTGGTTAAGAGTACTGACTACTCTTTCAGAGGACCTGGGTTCAATTCCCAGCACCCACACAGTGTTCACAATGCCTCTGACTCTTGTTATAGGGGCTCTCATTCCCTGTTCTGACCCCCGCAGGGAGCAGACACACATATGATAAACAGAAATACTTGCAAGGCAAAACATTTATCCACTTAAAGTAAATGAAGATCTAAATTTAAAAATAAAATTTTAAAAACTACAATGGCTAGTTTTTTTTTCCATAAAATAGTTGGGATATATTTAATAATAAAAATTACACATATTCTATGTATTCAACTCATAGTTAGATACATATATACTCTGTGAAGTATTCACTGGAATTGAGATCATTCATGTATCTATTGTCTCTCATAATTGCCAGTGTTTTATAGGCATTGAAGGTGCTGAAGTTCTAATATTTTAACACTTCAGGGAAACAAATATGATATATCACCAATACTCATACTGATGTTTGCTATATCTCACAAACTCATCTTGCATAACAGAAACATTGTAGTCCTTTAACAAAATTTCCCCATGTTTTTTTCTCTCTATGACTTGGTAATCTGATCCTTTCCATTATATATTTTTTCCAAGACATGTGTTTCTATAATCCATATATAAGTGAAATCACACAGATTTGTTTCTTTCTATATCTTAACTCACACAACGTGATGTCCTCTCTAGTTCATCTAGGTTGGCACTAGCCACAAAATGTTTCTTCTTTTTCATGGCTGAAGGATATTCCATGATGTATTTGAGGTTTACTTAGAGATTTTTGTTTTGTTTTATTTTGCTTTGTTTTGTTTTGCTTGTGTGTGTGTGTGTTTGGGGGTGTTTAGCAGTCTGTGTATAACAGTTGAGGTACTTTTAACATATGGTCCACTATGAGTAATACTGAAAAGAATACAGCAGTGAAAATAACTCTTCAACAATTTGTTCCTCTTCCTCTTGATACCTATCATACTAAACAGCTGAGTACGTTGATAATTGCTGTGGGATATCATTCTGTATGCTGTAAGTATGTATTGCTCTGATTGGTTGATAAATAAAATGCTGATTGGCCAGTAGCCAGGCAGGAGGTATAGGTAGGCAAGCAGACAAGGGGAATTCTGGGAAGAGGAAGGACAGAGTCAGGAGTTGCGAGCCAGACACAGACGAAGCAAGATAGCAAGGCAGAACTGAGAAAAGGTACTAAGCCATGTGCCTAAACATAAATAAGAATTATGGGTTAATTTAAGTGTAAGAGCTAGTCAGTAATAAGCCTGAGCTAATGGCCAAGCAGTTATAATTAGTATAAGCCTCTATGTGTTTACTTGGGGGACTCAAGTGGGAAAGATTTGTCCTGACCACTAGCCGGCCAGGTCACAGAAAAACTTCAGACTACAGATAATAGCCCTAGGGATCTACTACTAAATCTGTGCATAAACATTTAACAGACTGCCTTAAAACAATTGCATTGTCCTGAACAATATGCAGGTGTTTCTTTTTCTTCCTGCCAGTTTTTCATGTTTTGTATCACAATAGTCATACTAAGAGCAAGAGATGATACTCGTGTTCTTTCACTGATATTCCTTAGTGTTAAGATATGAATAGTCATATAGAGTACTAACTAATTCTAGAAAAAAGGCTTCAATTAGTTGCACATATATATCTTTGTGTTCGAGTCTCTTATCAGTTTTCTTCAGGAATTCACGCCCAGGTCTAAAATCAACTGAAGTCTCCAGGAAGAAGATGGGGCCCCACAACAACAGCAATTCCACATGGACAGTAATAACATCACTAAGCTGACAAACATCATCTACACATCAGCTTTGAACTACAAAGTGCTCAGAGCAATTTTGAGAGGGCTAGCTGAAATGATCCAGTTTCAAAGACTACTTGAATAAGGACTTGAGATAAACCCTGAACTTTCGCATTATACACAGACTGGATAATGAAGGATATAGTTACCTTTCCTAGAATTTGACAATTAACTTAATTTTTTTTCTTTTCAGAATAAAGATACCTTCACCCATACCCAGCAGGAAGCAATTTTAAGAATACGACGCCCACATTCCCAAAGAGGTGGTGTGGGGTGGGTAGTTTTTTTGGTCTTTTAATGGGTTTTGGGTCTGGAATAATTTTCATTGTTTAGGGGGGTTGGTTACAAGTTGTCAAGAGTTAGGACAAGGGCTAAGGAAAGGGGATTAGATTTAAGGTTCTTGGTTAAAAAAAGAAAGAAAGAAAGAAAAGAAAAAGAAAAAGAAAATTACTAGTTTTAAATACTAATTGGATTGGATTGTTTTATATTGCATACAAATTATATACATTGAGATTGATATTGTTAGAAAATGCCATACATATTTGTAATCTTGTTCAAGATATTGTACTTATACCGTTCATTTAACAATGTAATGCAAATTGCTGATTCTTGAATGTTATTATTACCAACTATTAGGATATAAAGAAATGAAAGTTAGTAGTTAAACATTATAATAGAACTTGTAGTCATATTAGGTATGTTTTCAAGATTGAGCAGATATGTTTTAGATAGACAGGTCATCTTCAAACCCTTCAGAGATCTACAGAATATGGCATTTAAAATGTTTTAATAACTTAGAATATTTTTCTTTTTTGTTATGACTATGAGACATGTCAGCTCCTGGCAGTACCAATCTACTTCAGAGAGAATATGGGCATTGAAGAAACTGCATATGGAGTTAACTTTCATTGTGGCAAATGTTAGCCACTGGACAACAAAGTATCCTCAAATCAACTGCTGACAACAGGACAAAATGGACAGACAGGACACGAAACAAAGGACTACTGATTCTTGCCAAAACAAGTGTGGTTATGGCTTTATCAAAAGGCATCTTCTGAGGCCAGAACAATATGGCACCATCCCTGAAGTGGCCTTTGCAATCCGGAAAAGGTACAGTGCCCTTTTCTTCAAAAGCAGCTGAACAGGCAGTGGGCCCATGGCTTCTGATGTGCAATGGAACAGCAGCTGAAACAGTTATTCTTGAAGAGTAACTAAGCTCAGGCCTCTCAATAGTAGACTGTCATTTAATAGAGGGATGTGGAGAAGAACAGTTTGCTGAGATGAAGCTACACACACACATAGCCAAGAAGAATGGACAGCTGAATTTAAAAAAAATCAACAATTTCCAGAATTTAAAATCCTGAATCATGACATGACACTAGTGGAATTCAGGTGTTTCTGGTACATGGACTGCTCT
>CABHPP010139620.1:0-44197 GCA_902168425.1 Peromyscus attwateri | reverse complement strand
AGTGTAGATGTAACCGACCGCCTTATTAAATAAGAAACACAGAGCCAATGTAAAGGTGAAAGCCCAAGAGGTCAGAGCCAGAAGCTTACCCGCTTTCCGCTAGCTAGCTTCTTCCGCCAAGAGAGCTCTCCGAAAAGGGAGCTACTTCCTGTGCGTCTGATTTATAAAGAGTTCTGGTTCTTCCTTCTCATTGGTTATAAACACAACTACGTGGCTGTCTCGTCACTGCCTCTCTGTCCAGACCTCCCACGTTTTCTATGGTTGGTATTGAGATCAAGGGCGTGTGTCACCAATGCTAGCTGTATCCTTGAACACACAGAGATCCACCTAGCTCTGCTTACCAAGTGCTGGGATTAAAGGCGTGCACCACCACCGCCCTGGCTTTCGCTATGGCTTGCTAATAGCTCTGACCCCTAAGCAACTTTATTTATTAATATACAAATAAAATCACATTTCAGTACAAATAGAATACCACTATACTGGCAGCTGGCTGTTTCTGTCAATTCACATTTTTTTTTTGGAAGTTTTTACTTTTGTTAGGTAATATTATTTCCTTCTTGGGTCTCTGAGGGAGTTGAAGATTAGTTAGTTATAGTTGAAGATTAGTTAGTTATAGTTGAAGATTAGTTAGGATAGAAAGTGAATTAGGTACATTTTGGACTTACCAAAATAGGATAGGTAATGGAATTATTTTCTCTGAATTTGTCAAATACAAATGGACTAGACATTGTTTAGGTATTTATTACTTGTATATATTGTATATAGTTATTGTACTTTTGTATATAGTTTTTCTTATGTTATAACCTTTTTCCTTTTTTCTTTTTATTAAAATAGAAAAGGGGAAATATAGTGGTATTTTATTTGTACTGAAATGTGATTTTATTTGTATGTTAATAAATAAAGTTGCCTAGGGGTCAGAGCTATTAGCAAGCCTTAGTGAAAGCCAGAGCGTTGGTGGTGCATGCCTTTAATTCCAGCACTTGGTAGGCAGAGCTAGGTAGATCTCTGTGTGTTCAAGGATACAGCCAGCATTGGAGACACACACCTTTAATGTCAATACCAACCATAGAAGACCTGGAGGTCTATACAGACAAGCAGTGACAAGGCAGTCATGTGGTTGGGCTTGCAACCAACATGAGAAGGCAGAACAGGAAGGCTATATAAAGACAAACAGACAGGAAGTATCTCTCTTTTGGAGAGGTCTCTGGCAGAGAGGTAGGACAGCAGCGGCAGGAAGGGTAAGGTTTTTAATCTCAGCTCTTAGCTATCGCTCTGACCTCTTGGCTTTCTTCTCTGAATCGGCTCTGTGTTTGTTATTTAATAAGACGGTCGGTTACATCTACACCTTAGACTCATTATTTTCTCCATCCCTTTCTTCAAAAACATCATCATTCATGCTTAAAATGTGATGATTTTATGCATTTAATAATATTTGAATAAAGTAAATACTCAAATATGAGTTTCCTAAATGTGTTACAAAACGTTGAAAGATGTTGGATAAAGCAAAAGTTCATGTTTTACTAGGATGATTCTAGCACACATTCCTTCCTACAAGCCTCTTAAAGATAAGCATGCCAAAAGAGTGATGAAAATGCAGTATAGGATGGACATAAGAAAACAGACAGACAACAAACAATAATTGAAAGTATATTAATTGAGATTCCCCCTCATTTAGTTACCAGATCAGAAAACAGTTTTAAAATATAAAATTGTGTGAATGATTCATTCAGTTGAATTTAAATGCTGATTTATGAGTCTAAACGTATTTTTGTATTTTCTTTAGACTAATTTATTGATATGTATTATTTCTTAAAATGTAAATGTAAAAAAATCAAGCTTTTATAGTGAAATTTACTACATAACTTCAACTTTCAAACCTACAGAATAGAGAAATAACATCATTATATGTAGGCAAAGTTTATTGAAGTAAAGGTACTGAGTCACCTTGCCCAGCCTTAATACATAGGGAGGTGCTTAGTCTTATTGCAACTTGATATGCTATGTTTTGCTGATATCCATGAGAGTTCTGCCCTTTCCAAAACAGAAATAGAGGAGGAGGAGGAATGAATTGGGGGGTGAGGACAGAGGGGGGTGGGAGGGAGGGACTGGGAGTTGGAGGAACGGAAGGAGGGGAAACTGTGGCTAGGATGTAAAATAAATTGAGAGAGAGAGAGAGAGAGAGAGAGAGAGAGAGAGAGAGAGAGAGAGACTGAGAGACAGAGACAGAGAGAGGAGAGAGAGACACACAGAGAGAAGGATAAAACATGAGGAAAAATGGCAAGTGTGTGGACTTGAAAACATTCCCTGTGCTAAGTCAAGATGCTTCAAACAAGGGTGTCATTTGCTGTTCCCCATGTTGTAGAGAAGACTGAAGCAGGATGAACTTGAACCCAGTCACCATTCCACAACAAATGGAGTTAACTGTTTCTAAAGTTGTTGGGTTCTGCAAAGTTTTGGTGATATGATTAAAAAAAAATCATTATCTTCTTGTTTTTCTTAAAGTTATATGCCTTACATAGAACAAGTATTCACAGAAGAGACAATCCATAGGTGCTAGACACATATTGGCAAGGGTCTGCCGTGTGATATTTTTGAAAGACACAAAACCGTCAATTAGTAAATATATTCTTCTCTACTATGTTGCTCTAAAATCTTCTGCTTAAAGATGTGGATGACAGCAATATCAGGAGATATATATCTATATCTATATATTCTAAATTAGATTATTTATATTTATATTTAAAATATATATATTCTAAAGTGTCAGCAATGTGATAGTTTAACTGCGGGAGGCGACCTTGGCAGGTTGGAGTCAAGGGACACCACAAAGTCACACCATACAACAGAGCTTACGTGGAAGGTTTACTGGTGGGGAGGTGCAGATGAGGCCTCTGAGGGAGAACGAAAGAAAAAAGGGGAGGGGGCAAGAAGGGTTTGCCTTTCATAAGGGGATATAGCGCATGTGCATAGGGAGAGTGCTCTACTTGCTGGTTATGGTAGCTACAGTGTCATGTCTTGGCTCCTGCTGATGACATGTCCTGCTAGGTCTCCAAGAACAGGCCGGTGTAAAAGTCTGAATGCTAACAAGCAATGCCTGTGTCTTGACAGTGGAAATTAGAATACTTTTTACGTTATTGAATCTCAGTTTCAGTATTTGATAATTTTACAATAACCAAGTTATCCTGAAATTGAAAAATCAATGATAAAGCAATTTTAATTTGAGGAATTTAGGGGAAGATTCAATCAGCAATTCTATCTGTGACTAAATTAAGGATTTGGGAAGCTTTGAATGCTATTCCTCACTAAACATAAATTGCAAGTGAAAAATAGAGGTGAGTGTTACGTGATTACATAGAGAGTACTGGATATCTCTCAAAGTTATGATCTGGTAATTTTGATATTAGAGCCAAGTTTATAAAAAAATGCTGATTATGTTCTGCTTAATAAATTTTGGAAATTGTATCCAATTAACAGTTTCAATATTCTACATTTAACATCTTTTCTCTTTCCTCTCTTTTTATGCTGTCATGATTCAAACATTCCTTAACTATTTCCAGTTAGGAATCTGTGTTTTCTACAGTTTGTTTTGCCTGAGAGTAGGTTCCATGTAATTTTCCTTGGGAGACTGTTTTACTTTCCTTTCTCCTCAGCTTGTGACTCCATTTCTCTTCTTAGGATGTTTGATGCCTAATAGGCTTTGCTGTTTGTGATTCCCATTGTAGATTTTTACAAACGTCTCCAGAGACCATGACCCATGTTTTCTCATCATTAATGAAAATCCTTCTCATTTAAGGCAGATTTTATCATGAGTTTTCTGTGTGCCTCTATAAAATTTGCATTTAGAACACTATGATCCTTCTCTATCCTTTTGGAATTAACATATATTAAGAATGCAGGATTCCCCCCTCCCAATTCACACTTGTAGCTCTCTCTAGGATTAAAAGAGGATTACTACATATTAGCATAAACTCCGACAAAACAAGGTTTGGAAGCATGTGGATATTAACCAAATAAAAAATCATTAATTTCATCATTGTATCAGTAATATTTAAAAATAATACATTATGTATTCAGTACAATAATATTTAATCATATACAACAATGAAATTAGATTAATGACACCATGATTTTAAGTAGGGAGGAAGGAAAATTGAATTTTAGCACTTGAAGTCAAATGAAATGTTAATTGGACTTGTCATGTGCAAAGAATTCATTCAGCTGAATTGGAGCATTCTGCATCCATTAATAATCTCTTATTTTGTTAAGGAAGAGATCTCAAATTCTGCCACAATTAACAAATCTTTCTTAATCCCCAGCTCCCTTTATCAGGAATTCTAATACATGTGGATTTGCTTTGTGTAACTTCTGAGGCATTAGTTGCCTGAGAAAAGGAGATGCATTTGGATGGCTAACACAGAAATGATGGGAGAAACATCATGTAAATTCCTTTCAAAAGAATTTCTAGTAAAAAAAACAAAGGTCCAACACCTTTACATGAAATGATGCTAATTAGAGATGGTGATTTGAATCCTCTTTGTACCAATCACTGTGACCTTGGTCTCTCAAAGGATTAATTCATTTTCATTCTTTGGGTGAGGATTGCACACAATAATATGGAAAGCCCCATAAGGCTTGAAAAATATATTCTTCAGTAATTCTCATTAAGATACAAACTGTCTTATTAAAAACATTTGATTCAAGAAAGAATACATCGGGCTGGGGAGAAGGCTCAATGAGAAAAGGATCCTCGTGACAAGACTGAGGACTTGAGTTAGACCCCAGGGACCAGAAGGGGATGAGAGATCTGAATCCTGAAGGCTGTGTTCTGTTCCCTCTGTGTGTCATGTCATGCCTCATGCAAATAAATGTAATTCAAAGATTTTTTTTAAAGAAATGATATGTTTCATAATCCATGTTAATTTAAAAATTACTTCCAAAACAA
Source organism: Peromyscus attwateri (assembly GCA_902168425.1). Taxonomy (NCBI): domain Eukaryota; kingdom Metazoa; phylum Chordata; class Mammalia; order Rodentia; family Cricetidae; genus Peromyscus; species Peromyscus attwateri. Next base: position 39,255 of record CABHPP010139620.1, on the reverse strand, counting down.
TTACACTACTGTGTTCTAATAACATAATTTTTAAACTTCATGCTGTCTTACCAGATGTCTGAAGACAAAATGCTTCTCTGGGAATGTGCAATGAAGATCTTATCCCATGGGTAAACATAATTATTATTATATTTTTTACTAGATCACTGAAGTTCAATATACAATGGTGTATTCATTTTTTCTTTTTATAATTTCATTTCTCTATGGTTCAGCATTATATATAAAGTGAAGACATATATATTAGTAAAGATAAAAGAAAAAGCAGTTGACAGTCTATGTCAATTCTGATATCTGGGACACTGATGTTTAGAAAGACTTAGTAGAACTAATATATTGAGAGACCTGCCTGTGAATGTTGAAAGAGTGTCTTCTCGAGGCTGATAAAATGGCTCGGTAAGAACCCTGGTACAAACTTGAGGTTAGCAGTTCAAATCCCTACCACCCACAAAAAAGTTGGACATGATTGCTCCCTGCTTGCCACACTGGCAGCGCTCTGGCAGATAGAGAGGATCCCAAATGTTCTCTAGAAGCCAAAATTTCTCCAGGGTAGCCAAAACAGTAAGTTTCACATTCAATGAGAAACATTGTCTTTCCAGCCCCGCTTTTTTTGAAAATAGATTCTTTTCTGATACAATATATACTGATTACAATTACCACTTCCTCTACTCCTTCCAATCCCTTCCACCTCCCCTCTCATCTGGCTTTACTTCCTTTCTGGGGAGACTTTGATTTAAAACAATAAGATGAAGAGTGATAGAAGAAAATGAAGCAGCATCCTCCACTGGCCCTTTGACACACACACAGTAGTACAAGAATTTGCAGACACGTGTGTGCAGACACCACATGCACACATTACCCTACTCACACATATAAAGTGTGACATGGTTTGAATATGACCCATGAAAAGAATATGCTGAAAATAATAATATGTCTTGGCATATTAGTAGATATCATTGTATGTTTAAAGTATTATATTATTAGGCATATTAGAGTATTAATGCTCTAAGGACAGCAAACATAGCTTTGGAAAAATATTGGAGGGAACTATTGCTACTTTTGCACCTTATTTTATCATTATGTGAAATAACAAAGTTAGCCCCTTCTGCAGCAGCAAGGCACACACTGTGGGCAGAGAGCAGCTCTCACCAACAATTGAACATGCAAACATTTGATCTCATACTTTGCTGCCTACAGAAATGGGAGAAATGCATTTCTGCTACACTAACTAGTCTGCATATTCTATTAGTCTAAAATATTTTGTGATTGCAGCACCAAATAAGACTTAGAGTCAAGGAAAACAGAATGGAACATCTGGCACAACTTTAATGTCCATCATTGTTTGTTATTTGAAAGCAGTGAGGTCAGACAGAAGGATGGATCTGAGCAATCTTTCCCTTCTGTGCGGCTGGGGCAACTTCAACCATGATGTTCTGTAGCAAGGAAGTGCCCCCACTCCTGGGCAGAAGTGTCTGAAGTTCAATGTCTTCACTATGCTCAACCCTTGAATGTGAGCAATCAGTGAAAAGCTTGACCTAGTTATCAGTGGTCAGTGGAATGAAATGCTGACTGGACTCAGGGCCACCACGCATCACAGCAGCACACCTTTACCTCCCTGGCTGCAGCAGCTAGTGGAACTGAATCTGACAATTTGAAGGAATGGGCTGGCTAAACCCAATGCTTATTGAATTGGTGAGTTTCTGGGGATTAATTTGGAGTATTTAAAACACAACAAAATATATATTTCTTCCTTGAGAGATTCAAAGGAAATAACTCCTTTGAGAAACACATTTTCTTGGATGATTTTGTTTAGTGGGTAAATATATAGAATCAATTCTTGATAAGACTGACTGAATATATTCTTTCTATATGAATTAAGAACTGATTTTGTGGTAGAAACACCTACTGAACAGGGACTATGGTCATATATTTTCCCAGTGATACAAATTATTTCATTTAATCTTTATAATAACCTTGTAATTTCCAGTCCAGTTAGTGCAAATCTAGAATATTTTGCTAAGAAAACCATGACTTAATTGAACTCACCAACTAGATCACACCTGTGGAAACCTATGACGGTTAGTGTTAAATGTCAACTACACAGAATCCGGAATAATTCGTGGGAATGTACTGAGGTGAGAATATCTCTCATAGGTGGGACTGTTCCTTGCCTGGTACCCTGGGTTCTGTAAGTGGAGAAAGAGCTGAACAGCAGCATGCATTTAGTATTTTCTGCTTCCTGACTGTGAACAGCTGCATTACAGTCTGCTACCTTGACTATTCCATCATGTTGGTTTGTACCTGTGAACTGTTAGCGACAATAAACCTTTCTCCATGCAGAAGCTTTAATTAGAGAATTTTGTCAGAGCAACAGGAAAATAAACTATGGCAAGACACTACAAGAAACTTTGTATGTCTTCAATAAAGTATTGTCATATTTGGGGGTACAATAGCAATACAATGTTGACAAAGAAATTGGAAAATCATACAACTAATCCTATAATCAAGTGTATATTGTAATACATATATACGTGTGTGTGTGTGTGTGTGTGTGTGTGTGTGTGTAAGAAATTAATGTACTAGCAGAATGTGAGTGAAAATACTTTGCTTCATGGCTAGGATTATAACTGAAAAATAGATCCTAGCAAAGATGTCCGCAATAGCAAAGATAGACAAATGAAGTAAAATACTGAATGTGAAATAGAATGAAGAAATTACTGTGAGAGACAAGATGACTGAAAAATACACAGGAGAAAGAAAATTACATGACAAAATAAAATATAAAAATTCATTAAAATTAAAGTTAAAAAATACAAGACATATATAGACGAACTATATATGCATTAAATTCTGGTATAATCAGTATAATCGTAAGCTAGATGATTTGGGAAACATCACAATTTGCTAATAATTTTTAATTTTATATCAACCCATTTTCTTATCACCACATCCATATAATTGATTTACAAAATTTGTGATGTTATTTGGTACTGCTTCTAAACATCTTTGATGAATTCAAAACATTATGTACTTATACAAAATTGATGAATGACAACCTAATATTTTACTCCCAGTGATGCAGATCAATTATAGTATATTATATAATTCTACTTTTGCTAATTTCTTCAGTACATGTTTATAGAATAAGATTAACTTACAATGTAAAGTAATTCATGTATTTCAAAGTGATTTTCAAAAACCTGGTACCTAATAATCTTTCCCCACAATAGTGCTTACCTACATTCTTGAAAGAAACAAATCAAAAGAAAACAGGAACATATCAAAATCAAAATCAAAAAGGAACATATGACATTAGGTTGAATAAAATTGTTTTGCATCTATTTATATGGTAATCCAGTGTCATCCAATGAATTTATAAATTCTCTTATGAAAACAATAAAATAAAATCTCTGGATGCAGTAAAAGCAATACAACAGGATTTAATCTGAAAAGAAAGACACATTCCTCTAACCCCTTCCAAAGCTCACAGCTTCATACAAAATACAACTGAATATTTGCAATATATAAGTCCTAAATTTATTTACATAATCTTTTTTGGAAAAGGAAACTGAATCTATGTATCTTTTATCATGAATAAAAGAAAATAGAAGAGCTGGATTTGAAAGAAAGTCCCATTGAAATCACATGGGCATAAACACTAAACAGGGGAAATCATTTTCAAAACAAATGAGACAATTAAAATTTCCATATATCATATACCACAAATGTATTAAAATGTAACAATTAAATGCATTTATGCGGAAGCTTTTTTTCAATTATAAATGCTTGGCCAATGGCTCAGGCTTATTACTAACTAGCTCTTACATTTAAATTAACACATTTCTATTAATTTATGCATTGCCACATGGCCTGTGGCTTACTGGTCTTTTGGCATCTTGCTTCTTAGTCAACTGGCTTATGTCTCCTGACCCTGCCCTTCTCTTCCCTTTCTTAATTTGATTATACTTCCTAACCTCATTAACTTGCCTCACCATTGACCAAACAGTTTTATTATCAACCAATGAGAGCAACACATATTCACAGAGTACAGAAGGACCATCCCACAGCACCTTCCTCTCTATTTGCCTTCATCTCTTCTTCCTTTTTCCTTCTGTTTCTTTTTTCTACCTCTGCTTTGTTTCTTTTTCACTTTTCTTCTCTTTTGGTAGATCTACAGGTGAAGTTCAGGGAACCCCTTCCTGTCAGACTGGTTCTGCAAGAAAATCCAATTGCTAGCAATATCCAAAGATGATGAGAAACACTGTAAGGGTGACATGCACCTATGGCATCCTGAATATGTGTAGCTTGTGGGTAGGCAGCAGCAAAGAGCAGAAGATGGTGTTCTTCCTTAGGGTGAATCTGAGTAAAAGCAGCAGCAGTTGTAGGTGGAGTGTACCCAAAAGAGTATATCAGTAACAGTGTCATATGGCCAAGTTTTACTGACCAAGGATGCTCTATCAAATCAGCCACCAGGTACAAATGACCCATGCATAGATTGTTGCTCTTGGATTCACCTCCTTACTCAGCCACTTGCTCAAGTTTTATGTCAACTTGACACAAATTGTGGTCATTTAAGAGAAGGGATCCTCAGTTGAGTAAGTATCTCCAGAAGACTGGGTTGTAAGCAGACAAGCCTGTAAAGCATTTTCTTAATTAGTGCTTGATGGGGAGGGCCCAGACCATTGCGGGTGGTGCCATCTCTGAGCTGGTGGTCTGGGTTCTATAAAAAAAAAATCAGGCTGAGCAAGCCAGGAGACGAAATCCAGTAAGCAGCACTCCTCCATGGCCTCTGCCTCAGCTCCTGCCTCCAGGTTCCTGCCCTGCCTAAGTTCTTATCCTGATTTCCTTCAGTGATAAACTGTGATGTGGAAGTGTAAGTCAGATAAACCTTTCTTCCCTAAGTTGTTTTGGTCAAACGTGCTTCAGCAAAGCAATAATTACCCTAAATAAGGCAACTACCTTGCTAAAGTTCTTGATGAACCAACCAAGATTAAGGTTAGAAAATCCTTCAAGCCCTCCTTTCCCAAGTACAGCGGCCCTAGGCATCTGGCTGTGCTATTGTCATATGTGGAAGAATGAGTAGGGCAGGAAATAACTTTGTCATATGGCACTGCAAAGACTAGGATTCAGTGTGGTGGTGACTGGGAATGAAGAGCATATATTCTTTGTTTGTCCTGGAAAGGCTGGAAAACCTCAGAGCATGTAAAACAATGGTAGAGCATGCTACTTATGTAGTGGGTGTTGTAGACGTACCATTTGGTCACACAGGGAATGATGTTTGCCTGTGGGGGAAGCTGTTTAGGGATTCAGCCCTCAGGAACCTAAGTGAGTTCAGGTGACAAGTAGTGCATGGATTCCAGAGAAGATGCTTCCATAATGTCAATTATGTGTGCCTATACTTGAAGCTAAACCACCAATACTATTGGCTGGAAACCATGTGCAATGTGGTAGGTCAGTCCTTTGGAATATACATCCTAGTCCTGGTAATAACTCAAGAGTTCTCAGTGAGCATAGTTGCTCACATTAGAGGACCTCTGGGCTGGGACTGGTGCAGAGGAAATTGGGAGGCGATGACAGGGCTATCCTGATAACACAGAGAACGGTCTATTTCCTTTCTGGTATAGATTACTAACCTTTGAAAAGGTGGTCTTCTGAAGACTCCCTTAAGGAGAGTGAGATTTTCTGTTAAGTGGGGAAGTGATCATGACTCCCATTGCTCATAAAATTCCTCTTACCTCTCTTTGACTGGACTCCCGGAGCTCAGCCTGGTGTTTGGTTGTGGATCTCTGCATCAGCTTCCATCAGTTACTGGATGAAGGTTCAATGATGACAGCTAGGGTATTCACCAATCTGATTACCAGGGTAGGCCAGTTCAGGCACCTTCATCACTACTGCTAGTAGTCTAATCTGGGGTCCTCCTTGTGGGTTCCTGGGAATTTCCCTAGCACCAGGTTTCTCCCTTACCCCATAATGTCTCCCTCTATCAAGAAATCTCTTTCATTGTTCTCCCACTCTGTCCCTCCCCCAGTTCGACAATCCTATTCCCTCATATTCTCATCCCCATTTACTCCCCTCTGTTGCTCCCCATTCCCAGTTTACTAATGGAGATCTCCTCTCTTTGCCCTTCCCAAGGTGATCCATGTGTCAGTCTTAGGACTCCCATTGTTTCCTAGCTTCTCTGGAGCTGTGGGTTGTAGTCTGTCATAATGGGAAAATCTACAGACCACTGAAACATTGGGGACAATGATTACTGAACACAGGCAAATAATTTACTATATAAGTAAATCTTTAGCTATTTACGTTTATTCCTTCCTCTTCACAATCTTTTCTATAATCATCTATAAAGTTATTTTTTTAATCTGCTCAGGAACAGTTTGATACATTTTGTTTTATACTGGGTGTCTGTTTTCCCCATTGTTTTTAATGCAGTGACATGCATTGAATACTGATTCATCATTAAAGGCATAAGTGTAAAACATATACATTTACAATTCTCTCCCAATGTGACCTTTTCCAATAATTAGTATATAATACTAAGAAAGAATAATATGTATTTGTTAACTTTTATCTAATGATGAAATAAATACACTAGCTCACAAACACAAAATCAAACAGTATTAAACAAAAAAGATGTCCTGATCTTTGTTAAAGTGACAAAAAATGCTTCATACAGCTACACATATCAGTTATTTTTCAATACATTTACAGAGCTGAGAGATTTATCTCAACTGTGGATATAGCAAGAAGGTTTAGAAATAGATCAAAGAAGTCAGCAAAATCGCTAAGCTGATCATTGGATGTTTTGTGTCAACCAGACCAGAAGGATAGCTACTGGTGGTGGAGAGATTGTTGTAATAGCTAGATTATGTGGTGTTAAAACACAAAATGATGAAGCTGACTGAAAAAGAATGTGGGTATAAGGACAAACATTCAGAATGTAGTTAAGGAGTATGCTGTTTTTAGGAAAGTGTTGGCTGTAGGTTGTGCTCCAAGATTCATCACTTCAATAGCCCAGGATAGCTTGCTAGGTTTCCAGTACCAGGCATGATGTACCTCTGGTTAAAGTGAGCCTTATGTCCAATTAGAGAGCTGTTGGTTACCAACTGTGTATGGGTGCTGTTGCTGTACCCTTAAGATTACAGTGCCATGCTGTTCAAGTTTGTGGTTCATAGGCATCATCTCTAGGTAGGAATGTCAACTTCATCAAAGGATACTTATTTTCTACCTCTGAGAGACAACAATGGGCAAAAGTAGTAGGTGATATGTTTGGGGGTTTTCTGAAAGCCCTGGAGAATGTTTCCGAAAGGGGTTTCTCATGTCTATTATTAGGGTTTTTGTTAGGTGGTCTTTGGTGCATTGAAGAAGCATTGACAGCCCACATGAGAAATTTTCATTTAAGTATATATTTATATTCACATACAAATATGTATTACTATGCTTCTGAGGGGTAATCAGTATGGTGCTTTATTATTTTTTCAACATCCTCACTGTTTTATTATCCTCTTCTCCTTGTAGCTCTCACCCCTCATCAAGCAATCTCCTCTTTGCAACAGACATCATTAAATAAAACATCCAGTTGAAATGCAGAATCATGGAGCCCAGTCTCAACTGATACATCTACAACACAATTCCTAACTCCTTCATCTAAGAATCAGGAAACATTGCAGAAGGAGTAGAGTTGTAAGAGCCAGGAGATAAGGGAGTTTGCTGTGAGATTGTGTCTCTTGGTAATGTCATAAGCTACAACCATAAGTTCTTACCAACATGACTACCTAAACATCAGTTGAACAAGAGCAAGAGCGATAAACATGCTGTTTGTCAATAATGACAATGTGGAGACAACAAATCTGGCAACCAATTTTCCTGTTATTGTGAACAGAACAACGTAGTGTGATTAAGTCTCTGAAATCACAGAGCTGTATGGTAGACAAATTTTACTACCTGGTGGGAAATATGAAGCACTAATTATATTGCATAAATTAATCGGTAACCATAATACTTCTCAGAATTTTAAAGGAATCAGAAATTAACCTTGCAGAATTAACAGCCCCAGACCACCTTGTAATTATGTTCATAGCACTATCTTTCACATTAAAATGTCATAGAAAACAAATTATGTTAATATTTATCCTGTAAACAATAGTTCCCTAGTCCACAAGGTGAGTTAAGCCACTAATGACTAATCATAAATGATATAGCCGCAATGAAATGAAAATGTACCTCACTAAAAGAAAACATATTACTATAGATAATAGAGTCTAAATCAAAGTAGAAATAAAGTAAGAAGCATTATAGACAGGAAGGATTGCTATTCTGTTCAGATATGACATATAATGATCGTATTTAAAGGCTTACAACTTTACTTAGTGAACAATTTGAATTCAAAAATTTCCTTCATTACTATAATGCTATAGTTCTAGCTTTATGTTAATTTTCATAACTATGTGCATGTTTTAAACTCAGTTCTATATTCACACAAAATTTCCATTTTACAAAATGGAGCTATTCAGAGAAACTAATGTTAAGCATGTCATGTTTTTTAGAAGTTCCTATGTTTGTGTACATGTATCATGGTCACTCGGCACATAGTATTATAATTGTATTATATTTAGTTCAGTACTATCAAATTCAGACTCACTTATGTTCTCAGAAATGAGCAGGTAGATTCTTTACCAGAATACCTCAGAAATAACCTCTAGCCCAGTTTCCTGTAGAGTCTGTTCCTCTCTGAGTCTTCATGAGCTGGACCTCCATTGTCCACATTGACCATCCAAACTCCTACCACAATGGCCCATTAATTTCTGTTTACAACATTTAAAGATGTTTACCATTTAAAAGTTTCAAACTTTCCCACATCTCTTCCACAAAACTATTCTGAAGGTTTAAGACCAGTTGTTGAGATGAATCACTGTGACAGTCACACTTTTGTTAATAGTTTTCTATAGAACTGTTTTCTATTAACTCTGACAAAACACCTTAGAAGCAGCATTTTAGGGAAGGAAGTTTTTTTTCCTGGTATACAATTTTGGGGTATATTTGCTCATAAGAGAAATGCCCGGAAGCAGGAGTGGTTTTTCAGTTGAGAGAAGAGAAGCTGGCACTGTCAGAACTTAGTGCCAGCCCTCAGTAACCCACTTCCTCCAGCAGGACTCTATGTCTAAAGTATCTGCAACATTCCCTACCATTGCCACTGGAGACCAGCTGCTCAAACCCTGAACCTGTGCAGAAGAGTGTGATTCCAAACAATAGAAGTATGACTGAAACACAAGGAACCAAAGGATAATCTCAAAAAGTCAAAGAGCTCAGTCATGGGAGGGTATAAAGAATAATGGAGAGTATACAATAATTATATGAATTTTTCACTGTTTTAGAGACCATTCTTGGGGATGGAGTGATGGCTCAGTGGTTAAGAGAAATCTGTCCTCTTACAGAGAATCCAAGTTTGCTTCCCACAACCCACATAGTAGTTCACAACTGTCAGTGGCTCTAGTTCCAGGGGACTCTGACATTCTCTTCTGCTTCTCACAGGCACAGAGCACACACCTGGTGCACATACATACATACAACACTCATAGGGATAAAAATTAAAAACAGTAAAAAGGAAAACAACACATCTCTAATAGAATATTAATTTCTCTATAGTATTACTTTGATACAACGTATGTTCTAAACATGCCATGCTGTAACTAATTGTCCTGAAGACTGGGAATGTATTGATAGTTTCTTCAAGGAAGTAACCCAATATCAAATATTGAAAGTAATGTAACCTTAAGGCCAGACACATGGTCTGCGTATTGAATATAGTTGGCTTGATATAACTTTCTTTTTCTAATGGGCTGTATAATTTAATTCATCAGGAAAAACCTTAGCTTTGCCAAAGAAAAGCTTTTTCAATTAACCTTATCACATGGTTTGGAAAGCGTTGCCTGTTTTTTAATGAGTTCAGCTTGATTTACTCCTTCAAATTCCAGACAAATTTAGAAGTATGGTAGAGAGATAGACTGCAGAGAAACAGATGTCAAAGAAGAGATCACAACCACAAGCTTCTCCAGGGTAGGGACTAATTCTCCGAAGCACCTTTCAGTCCTGTACACCATTGGAAAAGGGCTTTGTGACACTAGCTGCAGTGGGAACAGCAAAGTGCCCGACATGGAACTTAGGAACCCAGATATTTCCAAAATTCCAAAGAGATTTCCTTTAACCCTGAATCAATAAATGTTGTACTTAATTACAGGCTTCGATTGGAAAATTTTATAAATTTTATTTGATTCATCTACCGCTTGAGCTCTTTTGTGTATGATACACTGTTGAGGCACAGAGTTTTCATAGGTAAATAATATCGAGCAATCTCACAAAGGACATTTGGTAGAACTTTCTTAGCTGTTATGGAGAATACGAAGTGTGGAGGGAGTTTGTCGTGAGGTTATGTCTCCAGGTGATGTCAGCAGCTGTATAAAGTCTCACTAACAGGACTGCCTAAGCATGAGCTGAGCAAGAACAATAGACACACTGAAGAAGATGGGAAAAAACCCACAAGCCTTCAACCCTATACAAAGCACAACAGGTAACAAAAGAATGTTGAGAATGGGAAACATAATTTTGACCTATTTTTATAAGGGCATTTTTGTCCTTTGTGTGGTTTTCTTAATTATTTTATATTCTAGTTCACTATATTTTCATCTTACTCTTGCCTCTCATATATAAGTATTATAAGGGCTCTGTCTTAGAGGCTTTCATTTTTTCTTTGAGTAAATAATTTTACACATGGCAACATAACAATATTAAACACACTTATATGTAGAATGTACTAATAAATATATGTTCATTAAAATATTTAAGTTTTGCATATGCCATAATAAAATTTCACATAGGAATTGATCAAAATTATAAGCCAATACTTATATGCACAGACCGAAAAACTCTTCCAACAAAATTAGCATATGGAATGTATGAGATATGTGAGATATGTACATTGGATAATATATCACAAACAACTAAGAATTAAAAGTTTGGTATAATATTCAAAAACATGTTAGCACAATTGTCTCTATTAACAGATTTATGAGAAAAAGAATCATGTAACATCCAAAAGATACTGAAAAGCTGTTAACAATTTTAAACATTTACTTAACTACATATGAACACTAAACAATTAAAGCATTAGAACTTCTTTAAGATGTTGTGTATCTACAAATATCCCAAGTCTAATGTAGTTCCTTTTATTTGTTTTTAACTGCATTGATTAAATTTGAAAACTGTTCTGTGATTAATTCCTGAAGGTGAAACCTGCATATGTAATTTAGAAAATACATCCAACTTTTAGAGATTTGGGTGACTATTTAGGCAGATAGAATTTCAACATGTGGGAGTATTTTCTCTTCTGTTGAATGTGTTATATTGGTTTCTTTGTTGCTGCTGCAATCATGTATTATCAAAACAAATGTTCACTGTGGCACAGTGTTGGAACTCTAAAAGCTATATCAAGCTTTATCAGACAGAAGCTATACTGTGCATAGGGTTGTGCTCACTCTAGTTCTGAGGAGATCTAATTGCTTTGGCATACCTACCTTCTGCCTTTGCCCATTTGAATTCTTCCATCCATGGTGTATGGATTTTCTTCCATGTTCAACTTAAGCAGCTTAGAATTTTCAAATCTCTCTTTGTATACCTTATCATCTTATTTGTCATTCTGATTCACTGCCTCTTTGTTCTTTTGTTTTCAATAAAAATTGTTTTTACTACTAACCAGTAAACAATAACATCATAAAATGTGGCTTGGAAATCATAAAGAAATAAATTATGCAATTTTGTACATCATTGTTGGAATGGCTGGACATGAGAGCTTAGCTCTTCAAACTTGGTGGGCATAGACATATCACAACTATATCAGAAGATATCATATGCAATTAAGACTAAAGATATAAAGCATTCTCTTACAATTATATTTACTAAGTAAATAATACAGTATTTGGATCATTTATACAATTGTATAATCCATAGCAGTAAACACATGATTACTATCTTCCTAAGAGTCATTTGCTGATCAAGAACCCGTGGAAATCCTATTAGCATGTGGAATTAATAAATAGAGATATTAATTTCTTAATATTTCATTTACTTGTGCATCTAAAATATTAAGACTCTATCATGAAATAACAGCAAAATAAAATGTCTATTTTTAAAAAGCAACTAACTATATTAAGTCTAGGAAGATGCTCAGTGAGTAAATTCCACTGCACACCAAAGTAAAAAGTGGAGTTCAGATATCGAGTACCCATGTAAATGTTGGTGGTTTTGTGGCCTGTCTGTATCACTAGAACTCAGGAGGCAGAGGTAGAGGTCCCTCAGAGCAAGCTAGAGTAGCCAAGTTGGCAAATTCTATGTACAAATCAGAGAGCTCCTGTCTCAAGCAATCAAGGAAGAAACTTGAAATCTACCTCTGGACTTCAGATACGTGTGTGCATCCTCACATATAAGTGTGCCCACACAAAAGAACATGCACACACAGTGCAAGCAACATACACATGTATGTGCACACGCACAGGCACATACACAGAGATAAACGGTTAAAACTATTTGACTTCAAAGAAAATATATTTGATGAGAGAAGTGCTAATGACTTCATTATACTAAATAAACCTTAAGTGTCAATGACTTTGCTAAAATTCTTAATTACTTTTATCCTGAAATATATCTTAAAGCTTTCCCCAAGTTTACAGTATAATAGGTAAACTGATTGCCTCTTCTATTGCTCTGGTGACTGGATCACAGAGTATTGTCGAAGCATCGTTTTACCTTGCTGGGAACTGAAGGCAGAGCTATCCACATCTTAGGCAATTATTAAACTGGTAAGTTCCATCTCTCATGATGCTTTACTCTGATAGCACCTCTTTTGCACAGGAGATCTGTGTGGATAACACAATGCAGTATTTAATATAATAAAATCCCTAGTCCTTTCAGGCAGATGAAGCAATATCACACATCAACATATAAAATATAAACACATATGAATGCCTGCATAACAAATATGTGTATTGATTTAAAGAAAAACATTTATAGAATACAGATATTAATACATATTTTATAATTTCCATTGAATATTTTTAAGCATACATGAAATAAAGAATACAATTAGTGTTTTTTTTCTTCCTGAAATTTGTTTTTCTGAGTATTTCCTAAATGTATAAATAGAAATAAAAATTTTTTAGGTAAAATGATCAAGATATGACTTTAAAAAATTATACATTATTGGGATTGTATGCATTAAGACTGTCTATTTCTTTACATTAACATTTTGAATTAATTTGTTTCTGATATCAGAAGGTTTAACAATGCTTTAATTAAAACTATTCAGATCATAAATTTGAATCATTATTACTACTAAAACATATGTGAGTGTCATAGAATTTGTCCTTTTGATATTTTTTCCCCAATTATCACCTCAAGTTATGGGGAACTTCATGAATTAACTTTTATTTTTAGCAAAGCTTTGCTCAGGGCCTGTCATATCTTCCCACCTTCACAGATTAGAGAAAAAAATTTTAGAGGTGAAGAACAAGACCAAACTGTCAATAAGCTTCCTTCCTAACGCCAAGTATCTTCTTACTCCATAGAAAATGATAGTTCGTACACTTGATGAGAGGAAGGGAAATACTTCCAATAAGTTTTTGGTATCGCAAAACCACCATGCATATCTTCAATGTCATTTCATAAACAATATAATATCGCAGAGTGACAGCTCCCAAAGAGCAGCCTTTCTTATTTATGTAACCGTGGAAACCAGTATTTAAATGACAGTTATTTACCAAAATTCTATTTTCAGGTTATACGAGTTCTGAAGCCAAGTTATTCTTCCAGAGAAAAAGTTTATCACTGAGAAACAGTCTACTGTTACATTTTAACAAAGACTTCTACAGCAATAAAATAATTGAATGCATTCTTAACATCATGACCCCTCCATTAAAGAATGGAGAGCATTAAGTGCTGGGGGTTGAGCTGCAGCTGTTGGCAGGTTCCAGAAAGGAAGCAAGGAGCAGACGAGGGAAGGGGTGAGCCCTGCCAGGGTAGTGGTGAGAACCTTGAAGCCTGACTGGCTAGCAATCAGAGTGCTTCTTTATTTATAGAGAAGTTAGTAAACAGGGATAGATTGATGTTGTTCCAAAACATAGAGCACATCATTTTTGTTTCTGGACATGTGTTTAACTTTTTACTTGCATATCTGGGGTCACAAATTTAGTCATCATTGATAAATCCTGACAGAATAGAGTTATCTTTCACAATCATTTTTCCTCATGTAGTCATCATTGATAAACAGAGTTGCCTTCTATAAACACATTTACTCATCAACCCACAACCCAATTTTTAAGAATCTAGAGACATATGACAGCCCATTCTCAGGCTGGTAGCTCTTGTGACTTCAAGGATGATAGATAGAAAGAAAATCTCCAAGACAGCACCCACAGATTCTTATGTCCCAAGCATTGAACTATTAACTATTAATGGTCAGAGTGACCAAGAAAAATCTTCAGGCCAAAGTTGCTGCAGTTACTATTCAATTTCTGGCACAACACAATGTTTACATTTTATATCTTTATAGAATTTATTTATATGTCTAATCCTGGCATTCTTTTCCTCATTGGACATACGACAGCAAAGTGGCTTTGCATGAGCTAACTTTTCAAAGAAAGGGAAGTCCTGACACCCCATTCTTTTATCATCTTTCCACACCAGTCCTTGCCCATCAATATAAGTCCCTGTGTAGGGCAGAGGTAACTTCAGCTAATCTAACTTTGTTGCTGCATATGCCAAGTACTCGCCTGAGTGTATAGTAGGAAGATGCTTATAATCTGATCAGTGGCCAACTAACTACTCTAGCACCACTGAATCTTGATGACCTTTTAAAGATTAATTTGTTTTGATCATCTTGTTCCTGAGTAAGTGCAGGGGCAGATGTTGTAAGAATATCTCAGAGTCTCATAAAGAGACATCTGTGTGTATTTACATGTGTCACAACCTCCAAGGAATAAGAAAGACCTTAAAGTAGATAAGAATATCTCAACAAAAAATGGACAGATAGTATGCTCAGTACTTTCTTGGGGAAGCTTAGAAACAGTAATCATGGAAGAAGATATAAATGATTCATAAGAAATATCCCATCAAGCCAATATCCCCAAGTTCTACAACTATTAGAAGCCCCCCAAGTATGCAACATGCGAAAATCAAAATCAAAAGTGGCACAGCAACCATGAGGCTCAGCTTTGCTGGATTTTGTCAAGCAGTTGTACTGGCTTTATGACTTTTGCTATTCCCATCAGATATGACTGTATGAATTAAGTTTTATTTTTTAAACTTTACATAAATATTAAATAAATGCTTTAAAAGTAAAAGATTAAAACACATAGTTCTATGACATTCATTTTTGATTACTGATTCATGTTTTACTAACTAGAAATAATTATATTCCAATCATTTCCTTGCAGGTGTCATTTTTTTCTTTGACTTTATAGAATTCATTATATGCATATATATGCATGCTTCTATCAACATATGTACAGATATATACTATACACCTACATAGTCTTCATCCATTCATCTATTGATTGTAAGCTGGATTGGTTTCTTTTTTTTTTTTTTTTTTTTGAGACAGGGTTTCTCTGTGTAGCTTTGCGCCTTTCCTGGAGCTCACTTGGTAGCCCAGGCTGGCCTCGAACTCACAGAGATCCGCCTGGCTCTGCCTCCCGAGTGCTGGGATTAAAGGCGTGCGCCACCAACGCCCGGCCTGGATTGGTTTCTTAGTTATTGTGAATAACTAAGCAAACTTTAAAAAAAAGGGGGGCCATAATAAATGAAGAAAAGAGAGGGGGAAGGGGAATTAGAGCAATGTGTTCCCTGTAGTATGACATTCAAAGAACAATTATGGACTTTGCTGGAAAGGATGAAGAAGAGCTGCAAAAAGAAAAATGCCAGGGGAAGGGGAGGGCCACGTGGAGTATAAATAAGAAAATATATGCATTCATTTCCTAATAAACACCATTTCTCTGTTAACTTAAAATTTAGGTTAAGCAAATGACAATGAGCAGGTGAACCATCCATACACAGAGGCATGATTATCATTTCAGGCAGTTTATTGCTGTAGTTAGTGATTACCTACACGGGTCCTGGTGTTCCTTTTAATTTGTGTGAGTGTGGGCAGCTCCCTTTGTGCCCACACAAAAATCGAGGACAATAAGGATAGGAAGGTTTTAGTAGTATTATAAACAAGAAACAGATTAATGAAAGTGATCCATGGACAATTTCAAGTGTAAAAAAAGGGTTACTTTATATCATCTCTTTTATACTGATTGTAATTGAGAGAAAATACTAGATAACTATATAGTTTGGGGTGAAATGAATTATCTGATGCTTTCATATCATGAATGACAGTGCAAATAGAAAATGCCTAAGAAATGAACAATTGGCTGATTTAATAAAAATTATTACCATCAGTTAAGAGGCATATCTGTAATTGTTCTTTTCTGAATAATGGAAACTGTGTCAGAAATAATTTAGCAGGTACAAGAATAAAATTCACAAAGCTCAGCCAGACTTCTTTTTTTTTTTTTTTTTTTTTTTTTGGTTTTTTGAGACAGGGTTTCTCTGCGTAGCTTTGTGCCTTTCCTGTAACTCACTCTGTAGCCCAGGCGGGTCTCGAACTCACAGAGATCCGCCTGCCTCTGCCTCCCGAGTGCTGGGATTAAAGGCGTGCGCCACCACCGCCCGGCCAGATTTCTTAAGAAACTATTAGCTAAATGTTTTTTGATAATTTAAAAATGGATTATCTCAGAAAAAAACCTTAACAGCTTAGCATCATAAAGTATATGTAAAATGTTATAAAACAGAAAATCATATTAAGTAAAAATTTATGATTTTTGATAACTTTTTAATTTGAAAGGTTTTGGAAAAGAGAAAATGACTTTTACATTATATATACATATATATGTGCATATATATAATAACAAAATATTTAAATATTAATAGTAGAAAGCCTTAAATAGCATTCTACAAAAATGCAAATTTACACTCTTCAGAATAACATTCAAATATTAAAATATGAGAATATATCAGTTGCTTCTGATGCAGTTTCTGCAGAATTTATCAGTTAGTTACACATGTGCTAAGATGTATTGAAGATCAATGAAAAGCAATGGGACTCAAATATAAAAATAAATAAATGAAAACATACTTTAAGGAAACCTAACAAATCTAAAACATGCTAGAAAAAGACAAAGTCAACAAAGTGATTATATTAGAAGATCTAAAGGAAAATCTTCACTAGTATACTTCATGTGTGATTATATAAAAATTTATATACTTACTAAACATACAAGATATAAAAAATAAGCTGTAGCCTAAAAACAAACAAAATCCTTATGAAAACATGAGGAGATATAAAATAAGCAGATATATTTAGGCTTATAACAGTATAGAATCTTAGTATAGAATCTTTATTCCAGACATTAAAAATCTCAGCAGAGGGTTGGGGGGAAATGATCAAAATGATTCTCAAAAAAATATTATGAAGGAATGTAGATTTAAATACAGCCTAAACCTTTTTAAAGAAATGGAAAGACCAAAAGATACATTATGTCTATTACTTATATAAAGTAATCATAAAACTTATGGTACTATCACACTAATAAATTAATACTCCAGCTGAACAGGATGAGAAAGTAACCATGATGAGAAGTTACAGCAAAGACAGAAGAGCCTATCAGTTAGGAAGGAATGGAATGTTTGCTGGAGTTAATAAATTAAACATTCTACTTGCTTAATAAGACATTAAATAGTATTATTTTATCCTGAAAAGGAAATGCATCTGGAATAATAAATTTAAAAGTATTTAGGACATAAATTAAAAACTATCCACAGGGATGGACTCTGGTACGTGAGCAGGCCTTTTGGAGCCCACTTTTTTGATGGGACACCTTGCAGAGCCTTGGGGCAGGGGTAGGGGCTTGGGCATGCCTCTCCTAAATGTACATCCCCATGGGAGGCCTTACCTTCTTGTAGGAGGGAATGAGGGGTGGGTTAGGAGGGGGTGGCTTGGGAGGGTGGGAAGAGGGAAGAGGGGGGGATCTTTGGTATGTAAAATGCATAAATTTTTTTTCTTAATAAAAAAATAAAACTATCCACAGAGGAATAAAACAATGGATGCTGTTTTTATTTAAAAAGCCAAAAAAATAAGATCTAAAAACAAATTGTCTTTAATCTTGTGAATATTTAGAGTATATATTAATTGCTCAGCATTAACAGTTTATTTTGAGTACATTAAAATAAAGTAATAGCTTGTATCATTTATAATTTCTATGAAGAGTATTATAATATACAGAGATAATGAAGAGATTTTAAAAAACAATTACACTCTTGTATAATGATCTAGTACTAAACATAGTATGCAACTCCGTGCAAATAAATACGGCTCCATTAGTAATTCATAAAGAAAAAAAGTGGTTAACAGAGTGTAGTAGTAATTACAGTGCAATATATTATTGTGATCATTCTAAATGACTTTGCATCCACCAGAGGGACAAGAATCTTAATTCAATGACAAAAACTGGTGTCTAAAAACATGAAGAAAATTTAGCTAAAACATTCTCAAAACAACAACAACAACAACAACAACAAAAAGACTCCTAATAACTTACTGATATGCCCACAGATTAGTAAATCTCTCAAACCTCAACAGAGATGCTCTTCTTGAGGTAGATGATGAATAGCATTGAGACTCTTAAAAGGCAAACATGCAAATAAGAAAAGACTGTGCAGTGGTCCCAGTTGTGTGTGTTATGAATGGAAGGTTAATATGGCAGGGATTGGTGGAGAAGGTGAAAATGATTAACATAGTATATAAAATTATCAGTGAATTAATTAAAGTATCAGTAGGTTATATTTATGAAGATATATATATATATATATATATATATATATATATATATATATATAAAACAAGACAGAAAAATAAGCAATGAATTTGAGGGGTAGTATGTACAGATGGGGCCACCTGAGAATGGTTGGCGGGAGGGGCATCTGTAGGGTTGGAGGGAAGAAAGAGACTAGGATCAATGATGCAGTTACATTTTAATTTAAAAACAAAGTATATAAAATATTGTTTTTTAAATGTTCACATGTTGACATAGAACACAAGAAAATAAACTCTTAACAGCTCCAAAGAGCAAAAGAATAAAAGGCCTTTTCTTCCTATTTTGGGGAGGTAGTTCTTCAT
The DNA here is from genome assembly GCA_902168425.1 of Peromyscus attwateri. NCBI lineage: Eukaryota > Metazoa > Chordata > Mammalia > Rodentia > Cricetidae > Peromyscus > Peromyscus attwateri. The sequence continues at coordinate 19,997 of CABHPP010139620.1, read as the reverse complement.
CCAAAGCTACAGGTAAGTGCAAAGGAACCTCTGTACCATGTCTCCTCCTTTACTAATTACTCTCTCTAGTAGCCAACTGGAGTCTGAAGACCAGTTATTAGCAAGCAAAATGTTTAGTAAATGAAACCAATATTCAGTGCAGCAAGTCTTGATTCACTCACAAAGGTTTCATGAGAGATCACAATGTGAAACAAAACTCTAATTAAATTACCTACATTTTATGTTTTTAATAAATCTCTAAATGACTTGCTACAATTTGGGTATCTCAAATTTAGTAATGTATTTTTCGTTGCTAGAAAACCACAACTCTAATATATTCATACTTGAGAAGCAGAAATGTGCTACAATGGCCAAAGTTAATGAACATTCACTTTAATGAATGTAAATAACTAAAAAGAAATGGAACAGGTCTCTGTTAGAAGTTTCTATCCTAAGTAATTGAAAATTCTGATATATTATGTAATAACTTCAGTAAAAAGAAAATGAATACATTAAAACAAATAAAATTACCACTCATTTTAGGAGAGCACATTTCAAAGCCCAAACTTAAGCATGAATTTCTTTTTCACAGCTGAATATGGATGGCACTCGATGGAGCTCTTCCTGGACCTTTATCAAGTCAACAATAATTATTATTCTGCAGCAAACTCAGAAGCAGCACTCTTGGCTCAGGCTGACCATACCGCAGCCAAAAACTCAAGCATAACTTCCATTACTGTCATTGTAACCTGCCTCTCAGAAATGCGAGGACAAGTGTACAAAGAGCTTTGTTGAAGCAGTTGGATTTAGTCCTGTGAATGATGCTTCTGTAGATCATCCAATCCACATAGAAAGGCCATAATATAAAGCCAGATTTGTAAATGCGATGCCCACCTGTCTGTCCTCCATTTCAAGAACCGATTAAAATACAGAAAGCCTTATCACAAAAGTCAGGCCACATCAGGGGATGATAACCAGACTTGACTCAGTGGTTTGAGTGCAAGTAGTTGGTGTGATAAGGATGAGTCTGGGAAGTGCCTTCATTGAGCCTATGAAATTTTCATAGACTATTAGGGAGTTAACATAGCGATAGCAGCTGAGGTAGATTCGTGGTACTGCCATAATGAATTGCCCCAAACTTGGCAGCTTAAAAATGTCCACATTCACATACTCCTGAGTTAGAACTTGAAGCCCTGGTGCCACAGAGACACGTTTATTGCCAAAAATGTAGAAGAGAATTTATTATCACTCTTCTCAGTTTCCAGGAGCTGTTAAAATTCCTCTGTGTGGAATTACCAAATCCCAATCACCTTCGCTTGACTTAATTTTCTCTGTGACTCTGTGTGCTCATTCTGTCCCTTATGACAGGAGACCTGCATGATCCTTCCTACTCTAATATGATCTCACTTCAAAAGACTTACTAATTTCATCTGAAAAAAACTCTATTTAGAGAGAAAGCTATAACTAAGAGTTTGGGGGATATAGTATCCAATCAGTTACTAAAAGGCAGCCAGTTCGGTGTGAGCTAGTTATCAAATTACCATAATAAATAACCAAAGCCCCAGTATTAATTTCAAATTCTGGAAGCCCATGGAAAACTGAAACCTGAATTTAAACTGCAAATCACAAAATGTAAGGAATAGCGATTCCTTCTCAGAATAGGTTGAGGCTACTAGACCTAAAGGGGAAGCGAGATGGCACAATAGTCGTGCTCCAAGCAGAGTGGACTTAATAACCAAGAAAAGTTCCATGACACAGAGACAGGATATTGGTAAGGGGAAGTTCTTTGAGTAGTCTCAAGGTCACACCAGAGGTCAGACTGACAGAGACAACTGCTTCTAAAGGAAATGCTTCATATTACTTCATAAGCACACAAAAATAAGTACAGATTTTCTTTTGCAATCTAATTGAGATTTTATTTTCCAAATACCAGAAAGTAGGTTGACATATTCCTATGAAAAGATTGGCTTTAGGCTTAACCCTTCCTAACCCAAAACCACACCACAGAACATGTATGCCTGCCTCTCTTACATATAGGGTTTTTTTTCTATTTCTTTTTCTAAATTTTATTCTGGATTATATTATAGAATAACTACATGTAAAGTAGAAATAATGTTTTTTTTTCCAAATTCCTGGTTAAATTGTGTTAACTAGAGAGTTAATTCTTTGTAACAGTATTGAAATGTGGTTCAGAGTCTCAAAGGAATTTAAATTTTATTCCCTTTTTAATTAGCTGTCACATATTTGGCAAATGTTCATATGACCCTTAGACAGCATCTGTTTCTTCATAAAAATTCACAGGATATTTCTTGAAATTCAGGTTGGGTTTCTCTAATCTAGAAATCTGAAATTTGAAATACTCCAAAATCTGAAAATTCCTAAATTCTGACTTAACACCACAAGTGACATTTTCCAATACAGATAGCATATGACAGCTCAAACTTACCCGAGACAAAATCAAGCAGACACAGCAAATGTTTTAGAAAATCACCTTCAGACTATGTGTAAAAGTTATTAAAATATGTATGAATTTTGTGCTTAAAATGTGTCTCATCTCCAGGATATTTCATGACATGTATTCTAATATTCAATAGTCAGAAATATGAAACAATATTTGTACTAAGCATTTCCATTCATACATACTTTAACATGGTGTATGGTGTATCGTGTAGACACATTGGATATTTTCAGGCATGTAAATATGACTGATTGTGAATCTAGTATACGAGCTTCATGACGTTTACCATCTTAAGAAGTAATTAAATTTCCCTGTTGTCAAACTAATATTCATGTGGCATAAGAATGTTACAATGGACAGGTGTTTAAGATGTGTGGGTATGCATTATGGTATCTGATATTTGTTCATTTTTCTATAAATATACATTCTAATGGCTATATACACCAGATACAAACTCAATTAGCAAAATTGATAATAGGAAAGAACAGTACTTGCTAAATGCATGTGATTAAGGAAAGCCTTAGGCAAGATTGCAAAGGATTTAAAAATGAGTTTGCAAAGCCCTAATTCAGTAATTTTACCTTCCACCATATTCTCTCCACTCTCATCTGACAAATAAGCAAAATCCTAACCATGTTGCGTACAGCAGTTCCGTTTGTGATAAAGCTACCTACAATGTGATGTATGAAACAATCTTAAAGCAGAGAAGAGACCAGACACAGTAAAAGAGCTTTACTTATCAAGTAAAGTTTTGATACTTTGATTATGCAACAACGATAACAATTACTCACACTGCTACCGGCCCAGTGTGACTTGTGATTCCCATACAATTTCTTACTTTCAAACAGAACTTAGTCTTTCCAAAATAAGGAAACAAAATTGATTTGTTAAAGTAGTCCTTGGTAATTTATAAGTTCCTAAGAAATATAAAGGAAAACATAGCCAGGATCAGGATCCAGATCATGACTGCACACTCGCGAAGAAGTGACCATGCCTCATGAGTCTGCCTGCACAACTCAATGCAACCATTGCTTCAGAAAGTTGATGCTACCCACAGCTTTGGTCAGAAACAAATTCCTTTCATTCTCTTCTTTTTCATTTTTCACTGCAAAGCCCTCTGGCCTTCCATTCCTATATAGGAGACACAAGGAAGACTCAGGCAAACAAAATGTACACAGAAACATGAACACACTTAAAAACAAAAGCATTGACAAGGTTTACTAGCTCTAAATATGGGTGCTTTTTTCAATGAATTTAAAGGATGACTGAACTGCATGAAAAAAAAAAAACCTCACATTGCTAATATACTTGTCTAAGAAGTGAACATACTTCTGATGTTTAAATCACTTTACAACAATAAAATTCAAGTCAAATTTTGCTACCTTTAATACTGTTACCTAACTTCTGGGAATTCGTTTCTATAACAATATATACATTTTATAGAGTTCATATTTTGTCACTATGAAAAAAATGAATAATCAAAGTAAAATAACTGTAGGAAAAAAATTCTTTTGTGCTACCCTAAATCATATCTAGTAACAGAGAGTTTCACAAAAATGCTATTGAATACTCAAATGTAGGTTGTTGAAAATGTTTTGAATTATATAACAGCTAGCACTCTTCATAGTTACTTATTGCAATTTAGATTATTTCCTTTTCAGTAGAAGAATTATAATCTATTGAGATCTGTACAGACAGCTTTAGGCCTTCGGAAAAGAGCACATAAATAGATTATCTATTATACATTAGCCCAAATAAGTCATCTAACAGAAATAATCAAATAAGCCTTTAGGGTAAATTACTTCTAGATTAATCAAGGCTGATTTTTAAAACTCATTCCTCCATTTCCCTTGAACCATGTTAGAATATGATATTTATCATGTTCCTTCCATTCAACATTTGTAAAAATTCACAATACCCCACATGGAACCAAAGTGTTTGCATTATGGCTTTTTGTGAGTTCTTTAAAATTAGGCAACAACTCACTAGCAGAATAATATATAGAATAGATTTGTTTAGAACAACATGTGTAGTAGAGGCAAGCAATTATTAATAAATATTCAATCTGAAATGATAATAGGATAAAATAAACCAACAATTAGTTTTTAGTTCAGCATGGGACTCACAAATACTTGTGATAGTTTCATGTTTAAAAATTAAATCATGTGTCACTCTCCACAAATAATTAATATAAAAAATGTATTCACGTAGTTCTGTGCGACTTTATATTCTTTGGATATATTCCAGAAACAGTTTTGCATTTGCACTGATATTCTGCTTGACATTAAACTACACTTTGAGCTGCAAATTTTTACAAGCCTTTGGTAATTAAATGGGAATCATTTCTTGCGATATGGGACTCTGGATGTGCTTGAAATGCAAAAGGAGGCCTTTAATTAACTCCTTATAAATTTATGATGTGACAAGATATTGTCTGTTTCTTTCTCACAGGAGACCTCCCAGAGCCACACGATGCTTAGCTTGAGCTATTAGTTACCTTTCTGTGGCAGCAGAGCTACTAGAGAGTTGAATGGAACTCACTGTATCACGCTGTACATAAGAACACCAGCATAAAATATTAATCACATGTGGAATGTTACAAAAGAGAAAGTCAAAGAAGAAGGGGGATAGCAATCACCCCAGGACACCGCACATTAGCATCAACAAACCATTCTTAATGGCTAAAGCAAAGTATGGTGGTCCAAGCCCAACATGCTAACAATTCTTATACTTTTGGTCATGTCTAAATCATGACCTACCACAGTGGGATGTCCTGACAATAAAAGAAAGGACTTCTGTCCTAATGGGGAAAGGAAAACAACTCAAGTACCAATGTGGTGATGTGATTCCTCAAAAACAAGCCAGTGCTAAACTGAGTAAAGTACATTCCTAAAGTTGCACGTCTAATGTCACTGTCCTTTAGCGGGAGAGGGACATTGTTATTATGCTGTTAAGCCAATTTATCTCCTATAACACATCAGATAAGCCAAAAAATCTAAGTGGTGATGATGCCTGAATTAATTATATTCTGAGTGCATCTAATTACAAATGGTTCATAAGTACTTTTACCTAATGTTGAGTGGTGAGATTTTAATTGTCCTGGAATTATACAAGTATCAAGGTAAAAACTTTTAAAGACAAGAAACCAATTCTTTAAGAATAGTGATAGACGTTTCAGATTGCCAGAAAACAATTCAGGGGAATATTCGTGGCTTAGATTCTGCAACTCAAAGATGTTGAAGCAAAAGGAACATCTTAAGAGCTGAACTGAGGATGAATATATTAGATATTCTGAGACTATAACCCTTTGCTAGAGTGATTAATACAGCAGTATCAGCTCAAGTTTGTACACATAGTTGTGGGTCAAATGTCCTTGAAGTTCATTTTTGTGTAATAGCTTTGGGTCCCCTTGGAAACCATTCAGATCAACAGATATAGAAACTCTTCCTCCAAAACCACAAGAATTTATTTATATTTTTTTTGCTAAAATTGTCATAAGTAACTTCACTTTGACTCTTACATCTTGTACACCAGATTTGCTGAGTTATCCTAATGACTTGTCAAAATATGTTCTTCAAATATGTATATCTATCTATAATATTTGTGTTTAACTGTGATCCAGTATGTTTAAGTAATTTTGTGGATATATTTATGAACTTATTTGTTAATGTCTGATTCCCAAAAATTATAATTATAGTTAAACATCTAATTAAAAATTAACAAAAATTATTTTAAAAAGCTATTCAGATGATCACCTTGCTCAATAATATTCAGTAAGTAAATTAATAATTCTTTATTGGAAGAAAATGAATGAATAGATGGATGGAAGAATGTGTACTGTTACTCTGGGTGGTTTATGCTTACTTGTAATGGTCCATTGAAAGATAAGCTTTTATCATACTATTTCTTTAAAAATATTTTTAACTATTTTATCAAAAGTAATCATATATGAGTCACATATCATTAAAATGTAGATGATGTGTGATGAACAATTTTTATTTCATGTTTTAAAGCATTGTGTTAAGGGTTTTATGTTCTCTGAATACAAACTTATATAGTTTTTTAAATTAATTTTGTACATATTTTACTTTATGAGCAGTCAATGACTTTGCTAAATAGTTCTATGTAAATTACATGGCAAAATGATTCTTAAAATCAACACCTCTATCAATGAAGTAATTTAACTAGTCATGTGCATGTGTTTGGAGAAAAATATTGTATGTCTAAAATCTTAAAATATTGCTACAAGTTCAATTTTAAGCCAGGAGAATCACTTAGGACCGTTATACTGGTCATATGCATAAGAAAACAAGCAAACATATTACCTCACTGTTATAGAAACATGTTGAGGTGTGTGTGTGTGTGTGTGTGTGTGTGTGTGTGTGTGTGTGTGTGTGTGTCTGTCTGTCTGTCTTTTCATGTATGTGACCCTACAAAGATTTTAGTTAGTTAGTAATGTGCGGACTTTCTCTTTTGCCCCGTCTCTACTTTCACAGCAGATCCACTCCACCCTAGCTCTGCTTACCGTTCTTTAAGTGTGTACCGTATTCTCTGTCATTCTGAGAATTGTACACCCGTGAATGTAAATATAAGAAAAGCCTTTGTGGGTAGTTATGATAATCAAGCATCAATAATGCTATCACTATCACTGTGGCAATGATGATGAACTAGGACCATTAATAACAATTTTCTCTGCATTTCCTTCACGTAAAAGAATTTCAGGATCTGTCATAGTCTTTGACAATCACTAAAAGACATAATCAAAAGCTGCTTTTACCCACAACTAACTTCATATTATGATAAAATAATTGCTATCTAGTCAAAATAAACAAATTTAATAAATGCTATAGAGTTATTATATTTATCAACATATATTTACATATCTATATGTTACATATGAAGAAGAACGATGCTTGAAATATTTTTAAGTCAATTTCTTGAAAATATTATAAATAAATAATCTGTTTTCCCCTTCCCTAATTTCTTCAAATTAGTCAAAATCATCTCACTCATGAACAACTTAATAATAAAGTTGCTTCAGAAATACCTTTGATAATTTTAAGATAGGTTGCTTCCCTTCCCTCCTAGCACCCCATTTTTTAAATTTGTATTTGCCATTCATCTTAACAAAGGCTAAGCTGATAGTGGAAAGAGTTATTCAGTTTTACTGGAATTTAATTTTACCTCTGAAAAGAAACCTTTTTTTTTCCTGTGAACTGGTAAACTGCCAGAAATGTGTTCACTGAAAAGAATAAACATTATCAGATGCACAACGCGTGTATTCCTGCCTTGGTAGACTGGGATTTGGCTTTCTTGCCTACTTCTCTGTATGAAATGCAGATAAGGAGAGTTGTAATAGGGCCTGGGCAAAAATTCAAGGTGCCTGCCAAACACATGTCTGTCCAACACTCGAGGGAGATGATACCCTTTATCTTAAAACTCCAAAAATTACCAATGTTTTATTTCTTCTTTCACCCCCATTCAATCACAATTGCATATTTGTTTAAAAAATAATGAACTACATACCAACTGCTCAACAATTATTCTTATTTTGCATGGTTCTTAGACCTAAGTTGATACATTTAAAGAATGGCTGAAAGGTTCTATTTGATTTGGCTTTGGCTTCTACTATTTTGTAAAATAGATTAAACAGTACACCTCCAAAGCCTGAGTTAATTAATTGCCAGAAGCAATCTTTCCAGCCAATGATAGTCTTGAAATGAGATTTATAATTTTGGCTGTGTTATACATTTTTTTCTTCTGATCTATTTGAGAAAGTAGCTCTTAGTTCTGGGCTGTAAGTTTTGAAAGTGCAATTGTAGAAATTTTGCTATAGGCTTTGTAGCCCAAAATGAAGATTGTAAGTTAATTATATATATATATATATATATATATATATATATATATATATATATATATATATATATATATACAACTATATGATCTGTATGAAGGTGACTAATAATCATTGTAAGTTAACAAACAAAATTAAAGTGTAAGTATAAGTGTGCTGCATTTAGTCTTGTAAACTTAACTGTTGAAGAATATGGAATAGAATTAGAACCAAACCCAGAGTCTGCATCAAACTAAATGCAGATAAAGAATTTTTGCTAAAATCAGGAATGACACAAAGTTATCCATCCTTGCTGTAGGTATTCAATATAGTACTTGAACTCTTAGCCACAAGAACTACCCAACTTGTAATCTCCATTAGTGTACACCTACACCACTGAGAGAGGGAGGGAGAAATCAAGACCGGGAGAGAGAGAGAGAGAGAGAGAGAGAGAGAGAGAGAGAGAGAGAGAGAAAGAGAGACAGAGAGAGAGACAGAGAGAGAGAGACGGAGACAAAGAGAGAGAGACAGAGAGAGAGAGACAGAGAGAGAGAGACAGAGAGACAGAGAGACAGAGAGACAGAGAGAGAGAAAGGAAACAGACAGACAGGGACAGACAGAGACAGAGCAATTCACTACACTAGGCAAAAAGAGTCAAATTGATGCTTAGTAAGCTCATAAATTATTTTAATCAAATTCTAAGCAAACTTAGGAATCACTGGGGAGGAAAGATGGGATAGTGTTTTTTTTTAACACATTAAGTGTTAAAAGAATGAGTGAAATGAGAATTGCATTGTTGTTGTTACGCACAGTGTAATTGATTATATGTAGAAAGATTTAGTCGAAATCCTCCATTTGTGTTTTGAATGTTTAATTGAAATAAAATAGAGATCTCAAGTGTTTCAGTACTATGTCTTTGAACTATTTTTAAGTGTCTTTTGAACATGTTCCTAAGAAATAGGCACTAAATATTACCTAATTATATATGTTTGTATGCTATGTGAACATATATGCATAGCAGATGTATATTAATACTTCCAGTCAGAAGTATTATGTTGGTCCTACAATTGATAAACAGATTAGTTAACTTTCATTCGACATTTGGGATGATACCTACTACATTTACTTTTTAAGTATTGATAAGACCACTTTAAAATCAATTATAGGAGACTAGAAGATGGCTCAGCAGTGAAGAGCAATTGCTGCTCTTACAAAGGATCTGTATTTGTTTTCTAGCACCCACATGATGGCTCCCAATCATCTGAAACTCCAGTTCCAGAGAATAGGGCATTCTCTTCTGATCTTCATGGGCACTAGATATGCAGGTGATGCACATACATACATACTGGTAAACACACATACACATAAAGCAAAAATAAACATTGTTTAAAATATTTTGGGGCCAAATATATAACTCTGTTGGTAGAATTTTTTTCCCTAAATCTATGACACCTAAGTTTGATATGCAGCATCCAATAAACCAGCCCTATGGCTGCACACCAGCAACAGCAGCATCTTCCAATTATTCAGTAAATGGGAACTGTAGGATAAGAAATTCAAAGTCATCTTCTGCTACATGATAATTCTGAGGCCAACCTTAGCTACATGGGACCTGGTTAAAATTTTTATGCTTTAATAACTACAACTATTTATAGTTATCAATTACAGTAAAATTGTTTTCCTAAGATCGATAGGGATTTAATTGCAAAAATGCTATATGCATACGGTTGTATCTGAGGAATGATTGGCCTCCCATTCTGGAATACAGGTCTTACAACTGTCTTCTGAGCACCTCACTCTGATATTCTTTATTGTATCTTTGCACCAAAGGAACCGCTAGGATATTGAGAGAAGAGCATGTGCTAGGATTTTCGTAAAAAAACCTTTAGGATGAATTTAAAATGGTATCAGATTTTTAACCACTCACATTTAAAACTGAACTCAAGAATTCAGTGCAGCATCCTTACCACAAAACCTTCACCCTGGGATGGGTCCTGCTACCTCCTGAATTGTAACATGTAGAACTTCGAAATACATATTCTCTAACATAAGTGAAGGGAATAGAAAAACTTAAATAGATTCTTCAAGATAAATGAGTTTGAAACAATAATAAAAATCCTATACAAACAAGTAATGCACAGACTGAGCAGGTTATGTTCAGGAATATGTATGTACATACATATATGCATGTAATAACAATTAATGAAAAAAGAGACCATGAATTTTAAAAAGAGCAAGGAGTAGTAGATAGGAGAGTTGATATGTAGGAAAGTGATGGAGATAATGTAATCATATTATAATATCAAAAAATAAAAAAGATAAACAAAAAACATTGCAAATACAATGAAGAAAATAATGGACATAATAGTGATTTCCACAGGAAACCACTTTTGGTAATAATGTTATACTGAGATGCTATCCCTTTATGACATCATGGCAGGTGTAAACTTGCAGTGGAGAATCTTCCTCTGCTTTGGGGAATATAAACATATATCACTATGACTGGTTGGAATTTCCATATAGAATTGTGCATTATTATTATTGAATTTTAATATCCTGAGGTTGTTATGAAATTCAGGCATTTTATATTAGGTTGTATAACAGTGATAGCCTTCAGTGTAAAGTGTAGACATCTGAATTTTGAGACTGCAGTGAAGAACAGAGAACACTGAAGGTTAATAATTTAGTATATATTTCAGTATGCTTAATTACATTTATATTAGGATAAAAATTTTAAAAAGGACATATATGAATAAAATTAATAACGAGCCTACAACTTGTTAGAATGCAATAAAGTGTGATGAATTTCTTTATCTTCAAAGCTTTATACATTGCTAACTGCTTTACAGCTGGTAAGAGATCACCATTATGCACAGTTATAAAACTTGTCACTTTTTAATATAGACAATTCATTCTTTACAGAAGCATCCATCACCTTACTCTTCTTCATAAAATATTTTCCTAGCCTATGAATATTTCAATTATATGGATATTCTTATACCAATTACAAAAGTAAATGCTTTAGACAGAGGATATTGGAAAAAAAAAGGTACACTATTAAAAACACGTGTTTTTTTTTGGTAGACTTTGAAATAGTATCATTGGCCTGACTTTAAAATATTCAATGCTATGTATGTCATTTATCACTCAGATGACACATATTTGCTTTCATAACTTGATAAATTTCTTGGCAGTATATAAAAATATTTCCTTACCAGGGCCATTTACTTATAAAAAATGACATTTAAATAAAGGGAATACTAAGGACAGACTATGACAAAAATAAAAGGACTTCAACAATTGAAATTTTTTCTCAAAGCAAAACAATGTGAATATAATTGATAGACATACATTAGTGACTCATGTATGGTGTAATATTTCAAAGTAGTATAAGATATAGAAGTCATCAATAATAGAAAAAAAAAGGAAAATGAAAGAGAAAGAAGAAATATTACTTATCCATTAACAAGGAAAAATGCCAGGGCTCTATAATGATATGCCAGCCTTTTCATCCTTAATTCTAAATGCCAAGTGTCATAGGCCAATACCAGTAAACTTAATTGCAATCCAAATGAACATTTTAGTGAGGAGATAGTATATAAAAATACAAATATCTAAAATACTTCTAACCTGTAACAAGACAAAAGTGCAGCAAACTGAGGACTAAAATAACAAGGAAATCATTAAGTAGCAAATGAATGAAAGTCATGAGACAAGAATGAAAAAGAAAAATAGAAAAAAGGAAGAAAAACAAGGAAGGAAGGAAGGAAATTCAGAGTGACAGTTATATAATGCTCCAAGCAGTAATCCATCTGATGTAATATAAAAAGCAAAGCCTCCTCTAAGAAAGTTGATTTAAACAATCATGTGTATTTTTATCAATTAAAGACACAAAAGCGATCTCGATGGGCAAGGGCAGAGCTACACAAGAGGCTCATGGATGGATTTTCAGATCAACCTGCTGTTTTCAGATTTGCTCAGCAAGCTCTTTCTGTACGGAGCCATCTCAGGAGCCCCACTTAGGAACCTTAAATTTACCTACTTTCACATGAGTCTGTTCCACAGATTTATTTGCTGTGTACCTTATTTACATGAATTAAGATCGAAACTGTCATCTCATCAACACTTATATAATGAACTTTAGGTAAAACCGCAAAACAAATACAAGCCTTGATTACATTTAGGAGCATGATGACCTATGCCATGAAGAAAGAGCATAAGTGTAGGTTACTCTGTTTCCTGTGTTCTTACAAAAACGTTACCACAAACATGGTGGAAAAAAACCAAAACACTTGCTCTGCTGTGGTTAAGGGCATCAGATGTGCATAAAGCCACTTGACCTACAGTGACTTTAGGGAATAATTCTCCTGCCTTTTCTATCCATCTGGTTTTATAGTTATGTCTCCCACATTCTGATTGTATCATTAGATAGTTTCTCCCCAACATTTACTTAATACTCCTAGGCCTTCCTTTCTTTTATAAGTGCACACATGACTTCATTCAGAAGTATGTCTAGGAAGGAACTTTCAAGATCTTTTTCTCAATCGCATCCTTATCTGAATAGAGCAGTACTGGCCATTTTTTCATGTAAGGTCAGGTTTGCTATTTGTCATGGAAATTAATTTTCTCAGATTTCATGGTCTGGAAGTTAATATACATTTGGATAGTAAAAAATACTTCTACCTTACCTTTTATTCTTCATTCTGTTTAAAATTGATAAAGAAATACTTTTTAATTATTTTAGTCATAAATTTAAGAATAAAAGTATCTTAATGGTAAATGAACTTACTATAGTTTGGATTTGGTTTGCAGGTGGCAGGGACTTAGGAGCTGAATTCTACAGTGTATAAAGGAGAGTTGATATTTTAGATAAAATACACACATGCAGAATTGAATGAAAGTGTTTGAAACCAAAAAGTAACAACTAAACACTAAATTTAGCCAGAATGATTGAATCAGGTGAAAAATAAATAAATGACATTATACTATAATAAATGTTTTAAAAATAGTATTTTTTAAATTACAAATTCACTTATATTAGAGCATCAAAACGGATTTAATCTTGTTGAGGATCCAGGCTGTAATAGTTCTTTTCATTTACATATTTTGTGGTATGAAGAACCTTGAAAGACTTTGCAGGCCTGACTTCTCCATTTATAAGGCTTCTGTGTGCAGAGTGATGCAGTTAAACTTGTTGTCCTCATTTATTTGTTTCAATAGTGATTTGACATTGTTACTTTAAATTCCATCCTTCGTCTGTATACACACCATATGCAAACTATCCCTAACTAATATGGTATGCCCAGTCTCAAACTCAAAATCCCTAAATTCTAAGACTTCACTTTGACAATATCTTAGAGGCAAAGTAAAAAGAAATGGAGATTTAACTGACTGAGCATTGGTTGAGAGGCTGTAATAAGTGACCTAAAGCTGAAGGGATTCAAAGATACTGGACCAGATAGCCAACATAAGCACTTTCTAAGACAATGGCACAGTATTTCTATGATTTCCTTTGGTAATTCAGAGGTAGATGTGTGTCTTTGCTTTACCAGATGGACACTTGGAAATATTTAGGATTAGGTTTCATTTTGTGGCCTCCAAACTTATTTCACTGGATCTCATGATCCTACCCAACCAGTTCTGTATTTTATTTGTAGAACCAGTTATCTCAAATCCATTCTTTTTTTTTTCTCACTTGACAACCAACTCATCATTGGAGACTCAGTATTTTATATCATCTCATTGTGCTTTACTCACTTATAATGTAAATGCATGATTGTGAGTATTCAAACAGAAGTACGTTATTGATTTTTGCCTGCTTTGTGGGACTTCCGTTCCATTCACTAATTTTTATTTCATAGTACTCCATAGTTGGAGGAAAAATGCAAAATTAAAATTCTAGGTATTGACTCTTTCATTCAGTCTAACAGCATCCAGGGCACAGGCATTGTTTTCTGCTCCTATTCTGTCTCGTGCTGGTTAGTCATCATTATTGACTCAGAAGAGTGCTGTGGTGTGTAATATATCGCTGCCACAAAAATCATTCTTCTTCGTTAAATCCTCTTGGCTTGCAGGTGCCCGCTGAGCTGTACCCTCCACTGAGATGCAGACGCTGCATTTTCTATGACTATATTGGGGGCACATTCATGAATGCTCCTTCAGAAAAAAAAACCTCATTCTAAACCGATAAATCAAATCAATAAATAAGTCAATAAATCTCTTTTACTTTGCAAACACCATCAATCTTTAGCAGAATGAATCGCTAATGCTTGTCTCTGCCATTTGGGCCCTTTGAAACTACTATTAGATGCTCTTTTGGTCCTGTGTTAATGCTTACATTACATAATACACTTGACCTGATACTAGTTCCAAAGACATTTGACCCTTGGGGTCAATTCCGATGAACTGCATCTTTCAAAGAGAATTCAAAAGGGAATGGCATTTGTTGAAGATTGATTCAACCATATCATGAGATTTGAACAACAATGTGATATATACATACAGTGAGATAACAATATCCAGTTACTGAAACATATAATAACTCAATGTGCATAGTACATGGTAGTATCCAAATAACTAAATTTCAATATTAAGTCTTATAAATTATGTGTAATTTGATACAAGACTTAAGTAACATTATTTTATCCAAACAATATGGTTCACATTTATTCTATTCTTTAAAAAAAACTTCATAGTAGAATAATTCATAATAGAATTCAATATAAAGATGTGCAATTTATCATATATTACTTAGGAAGTTTATTTATGCACCATAATGATTCCAAACTGTCAGTTCAGATGGACTCAATGTCAATATTCTCGTCTCTGACCTCCAATTTCCTAAATTATCGTCACTTCTTCAACTCTACCAAATATAATCTAACTTTTCTACTGGCTCTCAGTCTTCTGCGGCAGCTTCCTCTCCTTGACCTGCAGGGCTAGGGGCCACTCTCTTCCGTATGCAGCCACTGAAAGCCTTCTCTTTAATCTTTCCTCATACATTAACTTATTTTTATAATCCAAGCCAAACCTACTTTGTATTTCCTACAAGGACACTTATTAAAAAGATTATGCACATCTTAAAAACGAGGAACAAAGATTAAAGAGGTTTGTGTTTGCTTTTATTTCCCCCAGTAGTGTGAAATATGGGCATGGTCTCAGTGTCTCAGAAATCCTCAACTGGATAAGAAAGTCCTGTCTCTTACTAGAGTTGCTTTCCATCAAATAATTATCTCTGCAAGCTCTTCTGTCTTTTGCACTCAACTGTAGTGTCTGTTATTACCCTCCCCCCCCTTTTTTTTTGCTGTTCTGTGAATTGCTTCTGATTTCTCAGATGTCTTTGAATGGAAAAAAAAACCCTCAAAATTTAATCTCACTATGAGATATTGATTGATTCCTTTCTCATAAATTATATGACATGTTTTCATTTCACAGTTTTTAAAATATAGAAGAAACATACTTCGTAAGCATCATTCTGCATTGCTTTTCATATGACTATTCATTTAACATACTTATTTTATACATTATATTCTAAAAATACTAGAAACAACAATACATAAACTGAAGATAATTAAAATATCTAATTTCCATCCCACAAAGGTAAAAGGTTTTATAAGTCTGCAAGAAAAAAGAGGTAAGCATTCTATTGTCTGATCTTACCCCTGCAATGTATAAATCTTGTGCAGCCCCTGACTGTGCAAACATTAACACATACTTTATTCTGGTATTGTTGCTGTGGGTTTATCAAGTATTCATGATGTTCACAGATATGGTGTACCTGCATTGTGTTCAGGGACTGGGTATAAACCTCCATGCACAGCCAGCAGTAAAGCTGACGTTATTGCTCTATTACATATTTAATTTTCTCTCTCTCTCTCTTTTTTTCTGTAACATTTTAACAGGTGACATATTCTAAAGAAATAATTTTAATTCTATGCATACTTGCACTTTTTGACATATTTGGCAGCTATTTGTAAGAAAGATTATAAAAGTAAGGGAGTTATTAGAAAAGGAGATTTGTAAGAGGTAAAATATCAAACACTATATCATCAAAACATTTTCTTTGAATGACACTTGGGAGTCTGGGCCTCGCGCCAGGAAGTAAAAGCATTTTGGATGTGTAACTCTATGAGATCAAAGATCAAATATTTTTCATAATATATCAAGCTGGAGTTATTTGTTTGATTTATAGTCTGTTTCCTCCATACTTAGAGGGAAAATAGATGCTACAGAGGATCAAAAAGCCCCGAAGTTTTCTGCACTCTGGAATCATAAGGTTTCGTGACCAGCCCAGTTGGATGAACTGATATCTTTATATGTTTTATTCTGTCACTAATCTCCATTATCAACATATGCCTATATTTATAGTACCTAGGTAAAATGATGGAGAAAATCATGTCTTTCAACACACTATAATGAATAGTATACTCTCTAAAATTAATTTGTGGCTAAAATGAAATATATGTTATCATTCATCTCATAGCTTCTGGGATTGTAAATAGGACCTTTGACAGGTTGAAACATACACACTACCACAAACTCTAACACTAGTCCTAATTTTTCATACAATTTTATGCAAAACTAAAACATTGCTATTAAGTATTGAGCAGATTTTAATTATTTTCAGGATTGAAGAGGACAAATCAGATATTAAAGGTTTTTTTCCTATGTGATTTCTGCTGCAAACTAATCTTATGTACTTACTAGGTATTATTAAAATGGTTTCTTAGATTTCTGGGCCAGGTGGCAGATTCAGCACTGAAACGTAGTGAAAGAAAACAGAGAAGACGTTACACAATTATCTATTACCCTGCAAGACACATGCTCTGTAAAAGAACATATTAAACCTGGGGGAGCTCTTCAGGGAGGGGCAGGAAAGAACATATGAGGCTCATATCCCAGCTGGAAGACATCCACATCACTGGACTGTGTGAAGAATAAAGCTGTCCGGGAGAGAACAGCAGAATGGTAAGGGAATCAAATTTGTGGGACCAGCAGGCCCCTTGGTGAAGTTTAGAGTTCCAAGAGAATGATCAGAAAAGGACTTACAGACTCTCTTATCCACACATCAGAACACCAATGTCTTAACTAGGGTTTTGACAGCTGTGAAGGGACATCATGACCATGGCAGTTCTTATGAAAGAAAACATATAATTGGAGTTGACTTACGGTTTCAGAGATTTAGTCCATTATCATCATGGCAAGAAGCATGGTGGTATGTAGGCAGACATGGTGCTGGAGAAGGAGCTGAGAGTTCTACCTCTGGATTGGCAGGCAGCAAGAAGAGTGAGCAACTGAGGCTGGCTTTAGTATCTGAAGCCCCAAAGCCCAACCCCAGTAACACACTTACTCCAATGAGGCCACACCTACTCCAACAAGGCCAGAAGTCCTAATGCTTTCAAATAATGCCTATGAGCCTAATGCCTTCTTCACTCAAACTACCACAACCAAGGTTATGGTGACACCAATCACTTATATTCACATCACTGACATAGTACTTAGCAAAGTCTACTGGAGCCAGAGGGAACTCAGAATGCTACCTATCAACACAGTGTAGCTGTGCCTGCAATTCACTCCATAGGTCTTATTTCTCTTTCATATTAACTATTATTTAATTTCTAGTCTTCATATATATATTACAATTATTTTGAATATATATATGATTGTGAACATATTTATGTTTGAACATATATATGTATACTGGATGGAGAAGCATCAGTCAATAAAACTTACTGATCAGTTTACTATAAGGCATTCTTTAGTACTCTTCAGGACATTTCATATACTCTGCCCATTACTTTGCTTCTGTTTCATTTTCTTATTCTTATCTAGTCTGTCTTTTTTTTTCTTTTTATAGCTTATACAGTGACAACAATCTATAGAAACAATGGATCCTAACAACATCCCACAATTCCTCTTCTATCTGCTTTATTCACCGCGATTGTATTTTTGTGTGTGTATGTGTGTGTTTGTGTGTATGAGTGTTTTGTTTTTCTTTTCAGAGTCAATCTAATTAATACTTGATCATTATTCTTTCCACACTGCTTTCCTCCCACTCCTAATCTCATTAACTAAATTCTCAGTATATTCCATGCTGTCCTTGGTGTATAATCAAAGTAGCCGCTATTATTAATTGGGTACTATGACATTTGCCTTGTAGTAATATCAAGCAATCATGGTTGCTCTCCTACTTAATAGTCTATGCAGGAAAGGATATGTAAAGTTTACACACAACAGCTTGAGGTCTTGGATTGAACTATTTTCTAAACTACACAGTCAATTCTACCACTTCAATGCTCACTGTGAACACTGTAAATAATTTGACTAAAAGATTATAGCTAAAAAAAAAAAAATCAAAAAAAAAGAAAGAAATGAAAGCCAATGCATCAATCACAACTTGGTAACCTAAGAAATGTGCTCAGAGACATGCAAAAAAATAGAATTATTCCTCCAAAAATTATGACTCTTAGAGTATTGACATCTAGTGAGAGTGAGTTAGATAGGATCCCACACAGACAATTCCAAAGAATAATTAGAACATTCAACGAAATCAAAGATGAAAAGAAGTTCCTGGTTGAAAACAAAAAAAAAAAAAAAAAGAAATAAAGGAGGCATGAAAATATGAAAGAATTCAACAAAGACATAGAAAAACTGAAGAAAAACAAATCTGGAATGCTGGAACTGAAAATTATAAGTAAATCAAAATCTCTGTATTTCAGCAAAAGTGAAGCAGAAAGAATATAAAATATCTTGTATAAGTGGAGAAAATAGAAGCATCAAGTACAAATATAAGATAATAAGATAAAAAAAACAGTAAGTATGAATTCCACGGTATAACTGGCACTAAAACAAAACATAACATAAAACCAAATCTGTGGATAACAGGCCTAGAAGTAAACTTTAGTTATAAAGGGAAAGAATTTAAAATATAACTAGACATTTTTTGAAGTTAGGAAGAGATACCAGTAGAGATACAGGAGGCATTTAGAATACCAAACACACAAGACTCCAGGTAACCTCATTGCCATCAGGAATGACCCTGTCCTTATAATATTAAAACCAAAACACTAAATATGCAAACACAAAAAGCTTATTGGAAGCAACAAGAGAGATGCCTGGATGTATCTGAAAACAAGTCTGTCAGGACTCCACCAGCCTGTTCCACTGGAATGGCAGAGTGTCCAAAAGAAGGGGTGAGTGGCAGATTTCAGGCGAGTACGATCAAGCTAGATTGTATACACGCATGAGATTTTCAATGAATAGATAAAAGTTATTCTTAAAAACATTTCTTTTCCTCATTTGTCACATTCTTTCTTATATAATTGAGTAATGGATACACCTCAGTGATAAAGTAATAAAAGGCATATGTCATTCTGTGACGTCACTGCCTCATGTCTGAATTTTTAAATACCTATATCCCACAGTAAGAGGAGGAGTCCTCCAGTGTATCTGTGCACTATCATCCCCTGGGTAGATGGTATTCCTTGTTGTCATCTGGAGTTCCACTCTATCAGAATAAATTAGAATTTGTCCGTGAAACTTGTATTTGGATTGTTACCGTTCAGTAAATAACAAACATATAAGACCAGAATATGGTCCAATGACATTAAATATAATGAAATAAGTTATTTTACTTTAATTGCAGTTGAAATATTAGCAAATATTTAGCTTGATGAAATTAATGTGGTATTTAATGTAACTAGTACATACATAAGATCAGTGGTAGCT
>CABHPP010139619.1:0-42037 GCA_902168425.1 Peromyscus attwateri | reverse complement strand
TTTTTTTGGTAGAAATTGAAACTGTTATAAAATATTTGTATTGAAATTCATGGGTCCAAAAGTAGCCAAAATAATCTTAAACAAGAAAGACTTGCAGATTATATCTACCATATATCAAGACTAACTATAAAGCTATAATAATTAAAACAATTCAGTAGAGGTAAAAGGACAGAGACACAGATTAATTGTGGAGAATAAAGCACATAAAAAATAGGCTCACCAAGGTCTACCAAGGCACCCATGGAAATAAACCATCTCTCTACACTTTCAAGTTTTAAATACTTAAAAGTTTAAAGAATGTTGCCGGGCGTTGGTGGTGCATGCCTTTAATCCCAGCACTTGGGAGGCAGAGCCAGGTGGATCTCTGTGAGTTCGAGGCCAGCCTGGGCTACCAAGTGAGCTCCAGGAAAGGCGCAAAGCTACACAGAGAAACCCTGTCTCGAAAAATCAAAAAAAAAAAGTTTAAAGAATGTACAGGGCTAGTTGGACACAGGAAAGACAGATTTCAGATGAGTACAAGCATAAACAATAAAAATCTGGGGGAAATCACAGTGTCATTCTACTGAGAACTGAACTCAAGGCCCGAGGAAAACAATAAGTGAATGGGAATGGCACTTTTACCCACTGAGCAATCTTCCAGCCCAGAATTCTTGTAAAGTTCTTGTGAGTGAGGATATTGATCCAGATTGTTTCATCTATACAACCAAGATATGTATACCCAATGACCCTTCAAAAATGGAAGGATACATTTAAATATCCCAAAACTTGAAATAGTCAAAGTATTCATCAGTGATAGATTAGTTGTGTCATATTCATACAGCGGAATATTATAAAGAGTAAGTCACATGACTCAGTAGAGATAAGCCTCAGAGAAAGCCAGACATAGAGGATATAGACTGAATTTATAGAAAAAATGAGGATAGAGTTTTAAAATGATCAGACTAGTGATTACTTTTGCAATGGGTATTGCCAGAGTAGAGAGTCCAAGGAAATTCTGGGGCTTATATTCTATGTAGCTCTGAGTGGTACTAATGTGTTTTGTATAATATGTGATATAATTAAGAAGTATAAACAAAAAGAATATGTGTCAAGTTCTGTGAAATACATCTACAAATCTCTGGTCATTAATTGTGTCAAAGTCCTGGGAAAGGTTGTGACACACACAGATGCCAGTAATTTCTGTACCTTGCATGTACTATCTCTTCGCTATGTTTTTTCATCTCTGAACATAGCTTGAGTCGTGTTGGGGACACTGCGTTCAACTAAGGATATATGAAAAGAGCATCATAAAAACATTTCAGGTCCCAGTTACTGGGTAGGACACTAGTCTGAATGCTGATGAGTGTTCAGTCTGAAGCATGAGTAGAGGTTGCCAGGGACGGCCTGATGTATGACCTTTACCAATTTGTCTAAATGTTCTAAATGGTTGTTTTCCTTCATGTAAGGAGTTGCTAAGTAACTGGCCACATGTCCATTTTCTCTTCAGGGAACTGCCTTGGGGCAGGCACTGCAATCCACCAGGGGGCGCTCATTACCCAAACTTACATTTCCTTTTCAAGCAGCATCATTTCTTGTTCCTTCTCCATCTCCCTCAGAATTTCTTGGTATTTCTTCCCATGGGGGAGAGCATCATAAACAAGAAATTTTGTCTTTATTTTAAAGTCACTGATAGGAATATTCCACTAAAATGAACTCCTAAGGTTCCAAATACCTCACACAACAGGGCATACAAAGTAGGGGGATGTTCTAATTTAAAAAAAAAAAAAAGTCAGAGTCCTAGTGACAGAATGGGCATATAAGAACCAAAAGTTCCTCTTCTAGACCTTGACTGTACTCAAAATGCAGATCTGCCCTGGACTAACTGAATTCCCAGAGCATGTAACCTAGCTCACTGAAGCCTTGGTGTCCTCCACAGAACTCCTCAGACTTACTAGACAAATGGCGTGAGGAAAACATTAAAACACTAAACAAATGGGTTGAGGAACCCTGTCTGACAGGGTTCAGCACGTTGTCTAGGGCACTTATATTTGGTGGTTATTCTGATGAATAAAAGGCATTTTCCCATGGCAGATGGTAGCCTAATGAGAAAAGAGCTCTTTCCTGACTTGGGGAGATCTGCCTCCATTCTGACTTCCCCAGTAACATTGTACCTTTATGTAGTGGGCCTGGTCTTCACAGAGCTGGTACATAGATTGGTAGTCACTTTCCATCTAGAAAAAGAAGAAAGCAAAGGAACCTCATGAGTTCAATCGGTACCAAGTTTTGGCTGCTTTCCTGGGAACCTGCCTGGTACATTGGACATGTGGCTAGTTACTTAGCAACTCCTTACTTGAAGGAAAACAACCACCTCTCAAAAGGTGGCCTCATCATTCAGGCACAGGGCCTAATTTTGAGTGGGGGAGGGGGAAAACTTCACCCGTGTTGTCCTGTGCCTCTCTGGAAAACAGGAGGGAATATTAGATTTGGGATTCTACGAGGCAGATGAGTGTTTTAAAAATGTTAAGTCCAGTATTTAATGAATGCATTTTTTCCACCTGCCTGTGAATCAGAAATTCACTTGCCAGATTTTCCTGCTCCACCCCTCCCATGCCTGAAAACCTTTCTGGAGCCCCTGGGACCTTCCCTCCTATTTAGGTCCTAGGTAGACACTTAGTGGAAAAGGCACTGGCCTAATCTAACCTTGGCCATTTCCTTCTCTTGTTGTGCACAGGACTCGGTTGACTTTTGTAGTTTCACCTAGGGAAGACGGTAACAGCAGAAAGTGAACAGCGTTTCTTTGTGCAAGGAAAACCCAGGCTAGCAGAAAGCAAACTCCAGGTGGCTGTCATGTATTGAGGACAAATAATTAAGGGAGGATATAGTCATTACCCATTTTTCAGATGCGGAAACAAAGGCACAGAGACATTATATACACAACTAAACCAAGTCTCAGAATGGCAGAGTTGACATTTGAACCTTAGTAGGCAGACTCTCCAGTGAATCTGGTTGTTCTTCTTCCTCCTACTGAGCAAAGCCCACCAGCCTTTTTCTCCCACTTATTCAGGATGGTGCATACATGCTCTCTAAATCACACAAGAGTCATAGGAAACCTCCCACTTTGTCAGAGAAAAGCAGACAATGGAGCTCTTGATGGTGGGCTCAGCCAAATGGCACGCTTGCCCCCTAAAACTGTAGAGAGCTTACCAATAGGCTTTACTCCCAACTTGAGTCCATTTCATTTGTTCACTTAACAAATATCTATTGGACATCTGCTATATGCTAGAATGTTCTAGACATTGGGGTGCAAACAATATAGTTTTTCATATTAATACTCTCAGTTGCTTTACTTTCTATTAGAGGAAAAAGACAAAACACAATTTGAAAATAAAATTTACTCTATGAGCCACAGCTTGGCGAACCATATAGGACTATTGATGCATCCTTATGTAACTGTGGGAATTAGCATTTGCTTTCTTGAATGTCTGTATTTGCGCTGTCCTTATTTAGATACAAACTGCTCTGAGGAAGACCCCACTACATTTTTGGAATGTGTTTCATTAACTAGTGAGACTTTCAAGCCATTCTGTCCACCTGAAGGCAATGTAGGCACCTCTGCTTCGAGTGTGAACAGTAATATTAGGATGCCCCATGGGAAAAAAAGGATGCTAGCTCTTCTCTAATGCACAAATAGACACACCTAGTATCACGCGTAAGAGAATCTATGAAAACAGTCTCCTAGAACCTAGGACCTATACATGTGTCACACACACAAAAAAAATCCCAGTTTGCTATTCTACTCACCTTCAATTCTGCTATTTTCTTTTTCAGGGTTTCTGAATCAGGGCCAGCATTTTTAAGTCCTCTTGAAATCTGAAATATCATTCCAAAAACTGAACTCATCAAGGCACATGGATAAGCTAAGAAGGTTAGACTTAGCCAGCAGAACAATTGTAGTTACTAATTCGGGTACTGAAACATCTTGGATGGAAACATGTCTTCTTGACCCTGTGGAAGTTGCCTAACTCCATACTTAGTGTACAGCCTTTTACTTTTTTAAATTCATATTTACTTGTAGTTTGTGTGTGTCTGTGTGTGTCTGTGTGTGTCTGTGTGTGTCTGTGTATGTCTGTGTGTGTCTATGTCTATGTGTGTCTGTGTGTCTCTGTGTGTGTCTCTGTCTGTGTGTGTCTGTATCTTTATGTGTGTGTGTGTGTGTCTGTGTGTGTCTGTGTGTGTCTGTGTGTCTGTGTGTGTCTATGTCTATGTGTGTCTGTGTCTGTGTCTCTGTGTGTGAGTAAGTATGTACATGTGAGTGCAGCTGCCTTTGACATCCAGAAGAGGGTATCAAATCTCTTGGAGCTTGAAACAGAGGTGGTTGTGGACCACCTGACCTGGGTACTGGGAACAGAGCTCAGGTTCTCTGTAAGAGCATGTGCTTTTGATCACTAAGCCCTGAGGGGACACCATTTTCTGTCCCCAAGACCATCATAGCTCCGTAATGAGGAGAGACCGGGCATAGCAGTAGGAGTAGGGAAGGCGTGGTAAATCAATGCTCATTTTGCAGTTCCTTCGTCTCCGCTGACCTGTCGTGACCAGAGGGCAAATACTGGCTTAGTGTCTGAAGACGCTAAAGGTGATAGAGGTGTGGAGCACAGACATTTCACTGTCTTCTCCTTGTTTTTCTGACTAGAGAGTTCAGGAAGTTAACAACTCTATTAGAATTCTTTAGAAATCAGTCATATTTTAAGAATGGACTCTGTCTGAAAAATCCCTTCATTTGTTTGTAGTCTATATATTTTATGTGGTTACATATAATTGATGAGGGTGCATATATATACACATATAGATGTGTATATATATATGTGTGTACACACACATACACACACACACACACACACACACACACACACATATACACATATGCATATAGTTTATTCTGAACATCTCCAGAACTCACCTTTTATGTCTCCTGCCCATCCCACCAGTCTTTCTTTTGGAATGACAATGATGTAGAAAATGGGGTACCTTATGACCTGAGGTGTCTCCTTACCTTCTTCTGAAGTTCCATGACATTCCTGCTTAGGGTCTTATTCTTTTTCTCCTGTAGGAAGAAGGAATTTTAGGAGACAAACAGATTCTGCTCTCAACCTTTTCTTTTACCAAGGCCACGTATGTAATATGTAAGGATGAGTGTGTCAAGTTAAAAAAAATAATGCACCCTGGTCCAGCATGGGGAATTTGGGACAGAGCCAAGGTCTTGTCCCCGTGCCCAGTGCTTCATTGCCACAGCATTCTCCCAAGCAGCTGTGATTTCTGTAGTCACAGAGGCCGAGCATATGCACAGCCTCTGGGGAAAAGAACAGGATGATAAGTGCAGAAGGCATCTGAGGGTCTCTTTTAGAAGTCTCCTCACCAGCTTTGCTGTCTCCAGCTCCAGGTCCTTCAGGGCATTCTCCCTCTGTATTGTGATCTCACTGAGGTCATCCTTCTCTGAGACTTTTCCAATGGACAGGGCAATATCTCTTTCAAGACTGAAAAACGAAGTTACTCAGATGTAGCTCAGTCCTAAGGAAGCTGCCACCAAAATCACACCACCAACATCTTGGGTTGACAGTTGTAATAAAATGCCAATGAAGGGAAGAAATTGAGTGCAAAGATCTGTACCAAAGCCTTTTGAGGGCATCACAGCTCATGTTTCAGGATTTAAATAACACACTGAGATTTACACAGGGAAGTAAACCTTCCTCCACTTTTCTCTAATCTATAGACGTCACCTGAAGAACTCCACTTCCCTCTAATCTATGGACATCACCTGAAGAACTCCACTTCCCTCTAATCTATGGACATCACCTGAAGAACTCCACTTCCCTTTAGTTTATGGGCATCACTTGAGGGGCTTCTCCTTCACAAATGACAAAGTCTGACCTTTGAATAGATTCCTCTTTCTTTTGAATCTTTCTGAGGAGAATCTGATTGGCCTCATCCAGCCTCTGTAGATCCTTTTCAAGGTCCAAGTTCAGATAGTTGAGGTTCTGTTTTATGGCTTCTAAAGTCGGTATTTCTGTTATCTCCGGCCTAAAGGAAAAGTGTCTTCATAACTAAACTCAGATCAGAGCATCAGAATTCCAAGAACACATCCCCGAATTCTCATTCTCCAGTCTCCTGTTGTTTATGTGCCTAATTGGTTCACTGTTTTTCCCATGATAAACCAATCCCTACAGTGTTTCTCATAAAGTAAATGTCTGTCATATCACACTTTAATTAAAAATATTGTAAGTTATACTAGAATGCAAATCTTTTGTGAGTAAACGAAAAACCATATTTTTTATATAAATGATTGTACTCTAACTTGTTCACTTCCAAAATTTTTACATGGAGAATATGGAATCTAAGCAACACCTATAAGGCATTTAAAGATAGAAAATGAAAGAAATTTCTGAAGTCTTTTGTCAGAAACTTGAATATTTTATATTTAGTTTGTCAGAAGCCTAGGCTGGGTGGGAAGGAAGGCAATGAATCTTTCCCCTAAATCAGGCCAGTGTGTTGGGTGACTGGACAGCTTTTACAGCATGATGGAGGGGAAATGGAACTGAAATTTCTTCTACGATCCTCTCCGGCTTAAGGAGAGTACATCCTTCACAACTGTGGTCTGGATTGCTGGAAACTTCTAGAGCAGTCATCCTTCTAGCTCCCTATTGTTGTATTACTTACCCATCATCCAATGGGTTCTGTCCAATGTCTTCCATCTTTGGCTTCCTAGATGTGAATGCAGACATCTGTCATGAAAATGAAGGTCCTTCTATCCATCATGTCATCAGCCAGAAAGGAGCTGGCAAAGGTCAGACACTCTTTGGGCAAGGCAGAGTCAAGCTGGAGCCTTCTGTATGCTCTCACTTTTCCAGACTCAGTTTCAACATTCTATACAAACTAAATTTCAGCAGACTAGATCACAGCTTGATTTGGGGATCTCAGAACCAATCACATTGGGTGTAGAAATCTTTTAAATTTCTTCTCTTTTGATCCTTTCCCTTTCTTGCTTGCTCTTGCTCTGGTAGGTAAAAATTTAAGGGACATGTGATAGACTCGTGTATGTCTGTTGACATACAAAAAGAGTTTATTTCTAACTCAAACCCTCAGGAAACAACAAAACAAAACAAAAACCCCAAACAAAATGAAACAAAAAAAGAACGGAGAAATTGGCTGCCTGATTTCTATTTGCCTATTACTTTCCAGCTTTTCAACAAGCTTTGGACAGTAAAGGCTGAGTTGATTAAGCAACATGATACCACTATTGGAAACAAGACAGAGGCATCAAGCTTTGAGACAGACCCAAAAGCTGGTATTTTATAACCACCACAGCAGCACTAAAGTTCAGATCCTAATTCAGTCTTAGGAAGGCAGAATACCAGAATGCCATTATCTTTCCTATTCCACCTTTTGCTTTACAGCTCTTCATCTTAATACCTTTTGAAGTTTGTCTCCCACCTCTTTTCCTTCCATCATTTCTGCTTCATTTTCCTTTTCTTCCAGAAGTCTCTTTACCCACAAGAAAAACCAAACTGTGCTAATACCTTTTTAAACACAACTTTCCTTTTTCAACAGAGATTTCTTTTGTTCCAAACAGATTTCCTTTCCAGCTAGATGCTAGGACTGTCACTCAAGGGGTTGCCTTGCTGACTGAGTCTCCACATATAACTGGGCTGGTTACTCTGGCTGGGTGGGGCAGCATGTCATAGTGGGATAGTGACATCGTCTTGTCATCCTAACAGCAAAGTGGGAAAGTCCAGAACTTCAGGGCAGTTCAGGTGTCTTATGAAACAGGAATAAGTCCTATAGAACAAATTTGGGCACAGCTAAAACATCTTCCAAGGCAGCAACAATCTGCTCTGTGGGGAACACATTCACATCCCAAATCTCTACACCTAGCAGTTGTTTTGACCACTCTCATTTCTCTTCCATGATCTCTGTGTGGCACATTCACAAGTTACTGCAGTTAAACTCAAATGTGCACCTCCATTGAGTTATCCAAAGGGTATGAGGTAGGAAAGTCAGAAAGAAGGCCAGAAGAATCTGAATGGTGTCTGAGCCTTTGTTCTTACCACATGGGGCTTTTTGGAGCTGTAAAAACTTATCCTCCTGCCCTGCACTGGTCCTCTAGGTCATTGGGAAAGAAGAGTGAGATATTTTGATGGTGGCAGGAATACAAGAAGATGAGAAGGCAAAATAGGAAGGTGGGAAAAGAAATGTTAGGTCCAGAGACCCAACTTCACTGCCTAAAACTATAGATTACCCCCTTTATTTTTTGAGGTCTTAAATTATTGCAGGAGTAGATGGCATTTAGCATATCAGTGTCACCTTGGCAAACATTCTAGGACTCTTCTCTATACTAAGATAAGGCAGGATATAGAATTGTAAAAATATCAATAGAGCATAAGCTAGGCATGCTCCTGTAAACAAACTCCCACTTACATTGTACTCCATGATCTGAATCAAACCTATGAGAGACAAATGGCAGTTACCTCCAGTCCCTGGGAAGGTCTTTGACACCATTTTGTCCAGGAATGTGCCTCTCAAGCAGAGACTTCTGTAACATCCTTACCCCTTCACCACTCAGCTCACACACTGCTGCATGGCCATAGTCCCAAATACCAAACAACCAGTCCCAGCAGAATTAAGTCCTTGACTCTGTTCTCCTATTTTGGCATTTTGTATTATTTTCAGTCTGTCTTACATCCTACAGTTAGGCCATAGGATGGCCCCTTGAGTGCATTTTAATCATTCATTTTTCTGTCCCTGCCTAGGTGTGCTGCAGGGTTCTGTTCAGACAAAATTTAATATGGCAGGAATATTTTAAGAATAAATGGATAAATAAATGATTTATATGATTCTTATTATCTAAAACAGAAGAACAGGATTCTTTGGCTCCTTCTCCTAACACACCTAAGACAGACTCCCCTGTACAGCCAGATTAGTACATGATCATTATTGATAGTGTGCCATGGCAGAGTCCTCACTGGACAGCCACATCCTCTAGGCTCCACTGGTTGACAGGCTGTGATGAAAATATTCTTCAAACCAAACTGCATCTTCTTTTCTTTAAGAACACTGTACAAATTCTCCCTCTCTATGAAACCTTCCATGAATCATTCTTAGCTCATCACCTCCAAGAAATAATATATACTTGGTGTGAAAACATATTTTCCTTTGAAACCAAGAAGCTCAAAGCCACAACTGAAGCTCTAAATGTTTGCTGCTGTACTTTATTCTCTCCTTCTCCTGTGAGACCTGGGTATCAAATTCAAGTTCTCATGCTTATGTCAAGTGCCCTTAACTGTTGAGCCATCTTGAAGGTCTCTCAATTTATTTATATAGTACGCAAGGGCTAGGAGATGCTTCATGTCTTTTGTGACAGTTAAGAAGTGTGACAGCTACTACAGAGGTTAACAATTAGGTGAAACTGATTACGTTCCAGAGGATGGGGTGTAGACCCGTTTCCTCACGTATCAGTTGTATTTTGTCAACTTCACACAAACTTAGACATACCTAGGCAGAAAGACTCTTCACGGAGAAAATGCTTCTGTCCCAGACTGCGTATAGGCAACTCTGTAGGGCATTTTCTTGATTAATGATTGATATGGGGAGGCTCAGCCTATTGTGGATGAAGTCGGTCCTGGGCAGGTGACCCTGGGTTGTATAAAAAAGCGAAGAGAGCAAGCTAGGAGGAACAAGGCAGTACACAGCATTCCTCCACAGTTTCTGCTTCAGTTTCTGCCTCCAGGTTCCTGTCTTGAGTTTCCTCCCTGATTTCCCTTCATGATGGACTACAACTATCAGATGAACATTTTCCTTTCTGAGATGCTTTTAGTTACGATGTTTTATTACAGCAATAAAAACCCTAATTAAGACAAGTCAGTAGCTAATTTAGGCAGAAAAAAATGGGGACTTTTATTGATAGAAACAGGAATTTGCAGGTTGGAGAGATAAATTAGTTATTAGCAAAGTGACTGCAGTACAGACATGAGGACCAATGTTCCCAGCTCCCACATACATGTAACAATCAGGGCATGGCTGCATACACCTGTAATCCCAGGGCCAGGAATATTTATGCCTAGAGCGTGGTGGCTAGCTGGTCTCACTGAACTGGTAAGCTCAATGCTCAGTAACAGACCATGTCTCAAAACATAAGGTGTACAGCAATAATGGAAGACACCTAACAGTTAACTCTGACCTCTGCATGCACACACATTAAATGTCCAGGAGGACAACTGCTAGGCTGTATGATAAATATATAATTGGGGTTTTTTTTTTGGGGCATTTTTTGTTTTTTTTTTTTTCCGAGACAGGGTTTCTCTGTGGAGCTTTGTGCCTTTCCTGGATCTCACTCTGTAGACCAGGCTGGCCTCGAACTCACAAAGATCCGCCTGCCTCTGCCTCCAGAGTGCTGGGATTAAAGGCGTGTGCCACCACCGCCCGGCTATAATTGGTTTTTGACACTATCGAACTACTTTCAAGTGGCTGCACCATTTTATACTTCCATCACTAAATGCATCACAGCTCCACTTCTTCAACATAATTGCTAGCATTTGGTGTTATTATTAATTGACTTTAGTTACTCTGACAGTTTCACAGTTACAGAACAGTAGCATCTTAATTTGAATTTCCCCAGGGGTAACAATGTTACCCTTATGTCTACACACAAACTGATTGCCAAGCATGATTTGAAGGTATTCTCTCCCATCCTGTAGCTTAGTTTGTTCTTCCATCCTCTTCTGTCTGGTGTGTGTATGTGAGGGGGGTGGGGAGGGGAGGGAGAGAGAGAGTGAGCCAGCACATCTTTTCATGTATGGGTGCAGGCAACAGATCAATCCTGGGTATCTATGTCATTCACTCTCCACTTTGGCTTTTGAGACAAGGACTCTTGCTTAGGTGGAGCTCATGGATTTGGCTAGACTGACTGGCCAGCAGGCTTCAGGGGTCCAACTTTCTCTACCTTTCCAGCACTGGGATTTCAGGGGCATATTTCCATGTTTGTGTGGTAAGCAACTTATCAACTCAGCCACCTCCGTCTCTGTCCTTCCATCCTCTAAACAGAGTTCTCACAAAGCAAATTTCTAACAATTTTATATTCAATTTATAGAAATTTTTGTTTGTGGATGATGCTTTTGGCATCATCCCTAAAAGTCTTCTTCAAGCCCCTACTCCAGAAGATTTTTCTCCTATGAGTTTTAGAGTTCTGCATGTCATTAGCTTTAGTAACTCTGCCAGCCATTCTACAGGACACAGAGAAAAGAGACTGAGAAACTCCAGGCCTATATGGCTGAAGATGGATGCCCCAAAGTTACAGAGGAACTTTGGATAACTGTCCAGGCAGGCAGCTGTCTCTGTCATTTTAGATTTTTTGGAAGATGCTTACAATGCTCTTCCTGTTTACTTAGGTAATATTATATCCTTTTGAGGTCTTTGATGTAGTTGAAGACTAGATAGTTATAATTATGGTTTTCCTTGGTTATCATAAAAGATAAATTAGATATGAAACCTTAGACTCACAAATACAGGATAGATAAAATATTTTCTTTCATTTTACAAAATACAAACAGACTAGATATTGTAACTGTAATTCTTGCTTAATAACTGTTTGTTATATGTAATTTTACTATGTTAAAATTAAAACCTTCCTTTTTAATTAAACAGAAAAGGGGAAATACTGTGAGATAATGCTTTTGTACACTGGTTTAATAAAATGCTGATTGGTCAGTAGCCAGGCAGGAAGTATAGGTGGGATAAGCAGACAAGGAGAATTCTGGGAAGAGGAAGGCTGAGTCAGGAGATGCTAGCTTGTCATCCAGGGAGCAGCATGTAATGGCACACAGGTAAAGCTATGGAACATATGGCAACATATAGATTAACAGGAATGGGCTGAGTTTAAGTGTAAGAGCTAGTCAGTGGTAGGCCTGAGTTATTGGCCAGTTATAATTAATATAAGCCTCTGTGTGTTTACTTGGGGGATGCGAGTAGGAGAGATTTGTCCAGACCGCCAGCAGGCTGGGACACAGGAAATCTTCTGGCTACAGCTCTTAGCTAGTGTATATGCATAACTAATTGATAAGATCTATCTGGATCTTTCTGGGGGCACATTTACATATATTTTCACTCATCTGTCACCAACAAAGATCAAACCTTTTCAGAATAACCTTGAGTTCTTTTTCTCCCATTTGTCTCTACAGTGAATAATCCATGAACAACTCACATAAATGTGCATCAAGTTCTCACTTGACTGTTTTATACATTTTTCTTTATACCTTGTAAGCAAACAGATACAATGGTGTCATCTGTATCCTTGTGACACAACAGACCTTAAAACATTTTCATCCTTAGATGAGTCTAATTCTAAACCCTTTGGGCATCCACAGGCCCACCTTTACTTAGTTGTGCATTTATAATGTTGCATCGGGTAACGCCAGGCTTCTGTGACTTAGAAAAACAGAATGAAGTCTCCTATTTTCTCTTTCAAATTATGACTGCTTCTGTGACTTAGAAAAACAGAATGAAGTCTCCTGTCTTCTCATTTAAATTATGGCTTTGTATTCTCAACTGTTTATCTTACTGGGAACTGCTTCTGTTTTGCCCCAGGAGCCAGGCAGTGTTGGAGCTCTGTGCTAATTTGTGTGGGTCCAGAATGTAGTTTTAACCTTTACATTTGAAGTCCTGTAAGTCAGAAGGGTTTGTGTTGTTATGCTATTTTAGTTCTCCACAAATATCACACTGTGATGGGAAAAATCATTGTGTTGTTAGGAATTAACTCTGTTTTCCAAGTGTGAAGGGGCAATTTTCAATTATTAGATTACATACCTGAAAAAGGACTAAAAAGATGGACTTAATACACATTTCAAAAGATATTGTGTTCCCTGATTCATATGCAAATATGTGAAGAAAAGAATATTTTATGGTTTAGAAGAGACTTAATTCGTTTGTATCTTATATAGCTTTTCATAACATTAAGACTAAGTTGTCAATCAAAACTAACAGAATTAAATAAAAATTTTTGTATTATTAAGAGAGTTTCCCTGGGGCAATAGTCAAACTACACAATTTTTAATTAACATCTATGTTGTCTGAATGGAAATATAGCAAATGGATTCATACAAAAATCATAGCCTCTAAACCATCATGATAAAATGCCTTTACCCTGGTGTCGCTAGTATCTCAGAGAACACTAAACTCACTGACTCCCAGAATAACTACTAAGATGCTGGGCTCATTCAAGATCAGAAAATGCTACCATTAGAATCTTGAAGACATCAAAATCTGATCTCTCCTCTGTAATCCACCTATAATAGTGTTTGTTAAGGAAATCTTAGCTGCCATCCTACCTAATCCATTAGCTGAGAAATTTGAACTTGAACTGTCAGCTGGACAATGCTAGGCATAACCTAATAATTTACATGAGGTAAACCAAAGGTCATATGGTCTACATACAGGATATGGACTGGAATAAGAATGGTGCAAATGTATTTGGAGACAACAGCTACTCTGGTGGGTTCACTTATAAAAAATTGTAAATGGCAAAATAGAACAGATACTTGATCCCATGGCTAGAAATTTTATTGTCTTTCTTATCTTAAAAATACATGTGAACTTTTACACTGAAGAAAATGCACAATCCTTTTCACGTAGTACTGCTACACACTGACAGAAACTCAAGTGTAGTGAGCTGTAGGATAGAGGAATAATTTGTGACACACAGAAGTAGAAACAATTTGTAATGACATTGGGTAATGTATTTGGACCTCCTGATCATAATGCTGATCCAAATAGGCAGGGCACAGAAGAATGTATGTGCTTTCATTCAATATACATAAGGTGAAAAACAGACAAAACTGAACATTGTGGTCCAGGGTAATATATGTAGGTGATAAGACTGAAGTAGAAATGAGGGGATAATTAAAAACATTCACAGTGGTTAGTATTCTGGAAAAGAGAGGGGATGAGATCAGAGTAGGAAAGGGAACATGTGGAATATATTTCATTTTCTGGCCTGGGTATATGAGTGTTGCTTAATAACTCTTTCCTCAATGCTATGCATATATTTTGTACTATATTTATACTCGATTTCCTGCTAAAATATTCATCTTAAGCTTAGCATAGTGACCTGTGCTTCTAATCCCAGCTTTCAGAGGCTGGAGGAGGAGAATTGTAAGTTTGACACCAGCTTGAACTCTACAAAACTTCTCCTCTAAACAGAAAAGAAAAAAAATGCATATATCTTTAAAAAAAAAAGTTAAATCCTTCAAGAACAACTTGTGCTGATCAAATCTTCTTGGCAGTATTATGATCTTCCATTGGAAATTGGCTGACTCAGCAGGGGCTGCATTGTTAGAGAAAATGGTCTCTCCCCTCCCAACATCTCCACAACTAAGGGTGAGGTTGTATATACAGCTTCCTTCTCTGTGCAGGGATTCTGTCTGGCTTGGGCTTATAGAGGTTTTATACATGCTATCATAACTGCTATGTCTTCGTATATGCAGCTGCCCTGCTGTGTTTGGAAGATCATGTTTCTGTGTAGTTTCATCTACTTTTGCCTCTTACACGATGTCCACCTTCTCTTCTGTGATCCCTGAGGCCTGGGAGGATGTGGCATATATGTTCCCTTTGGGGCCGAGCAAGAATGTCTGTGTACCGTGAGTGTACAGTGAACACAGACGTCAGAAAAGAGCATCAGGCTCTCCGGAACTGGAGTTATAGTCAGCTGTGAGCCACCATGTTGGTGCTGTAAACCAAACCTGAGTCCTCTGGAAGAGCGATAAGAGCTCTTAACTCCTAAACCATCCCTCCAACCCTCCTCTCCAAGCCAGGGTTGACTTTTATGATTGCTTTGCTGTCAATCATGCTAGGAGTCAAACATAATCAAATTAACTCATTCAAATTTAACATTGATTTGCATAATGCTTACTTGTATAGTGCTTGAGGTTTGCTAGTTGAGCAGTGTGATTTTGTAATAATTCTCCTATATCTACAATCCTGTTACATTTAGTTGACATTACTTTAGTCTCCTTTTCATATGGAATAGTTCTGCCTTCTTTTGTCTTTCATAGGCACTGAGGGTTTTGGAGAGTATAAGTGAGTTGTGGTTGATGTATTGTGCACCCCAATAAACTTATCTGGGGTCAGAGAACAGAACAACCACTAGATAGACATAGAGGCCAGAAAATGGTGGCGCACACACCTTTAATCCTATCACTTGGGAGGCAGAGATCCATCTGGATCTCTGTGAGTTCAAGGCCATACTGGAAACAGTCAGGCGTGGCGACACACACACCTTTAATCCCAGGAAGTGATGGCAGGAAACAGAAAGATATATAAGACGTGAGGAAGCTTCTAGGCTTTTAGCAGCAGTTCAGCTGAGATCCATTCAGGTGAGGACTTAGAAACTTTCAGTCTGAAGATTCGTGGAAACAGGATCCAATGAGGAGTTGTTTTGGTGAGGTTAGCTGTGACTTATTCTGCTTCTCTGATCTTTCAGTATTCACCCCAATATCTAGCTCTGGGTTTGTTTTTTATTAATAAGACCTTTTAAGATTCCTGTTACAGTGACTTATCACACAGAATATTCCTCCTGGCATGTAATAAGTGGCTTATATATAATTTTTTTCTTAACACCAAGAAAGAAAGAAGAAGAATGACAAGAGAAGGTGGAAAGGAGAGAGAGAGAGAGAGAGAGAGAGAGAGAGAGAGAGAGAGAGACTCCAAGTGTGCTCTAGGTATGTCTTAGTTAGGGTTTTCTATTTCTGTGATAAGTACCATGACAAAAAGTAACTTGGAGAAGAAAGGGTTTGTTTCTGCCTAAGGTTGTAGTCCATCATGAAGGAAAGTCAGGGTAGGAACTCCACCAGCAGGCAACTGGAATCAGGAACTGAAGCAGAGGCTATGGAGAAATTCTGCTTACTGACTTGCTCTCCACGGTTTGCTCAGATGGGTTTATATACAATACAGACCACCTGCCCAGGTATGGCACCTGGGTTGCTAACCAAAATGGTTTGGGCCCTCCCATATCAATCATTGATCAAGAAAAGGCCAACTGACTTGCCTACAGGTCCATTTTATAGAAGCATTTTCTCAGTTGAGGATCCCTCTTCCAAAAATAAACTCTAGTTTGTAATCAAGTTGACACAAAGTACTCATGATCTTATTCCATATAGGTCAATTTGACACATGAAAAAAAATCAGTTTCTATGTTAATTAAAACTAACTCAAAACTGATCATCTAGACAGTGTTAGTTCTAAACAGAAAGTTGACATGGAAAGAGAGGCCTTGTCAAGGCTGGAGTGCACTCAGAAATTGTCACAAAGCAAGCAGTTCTTTCGTGAAGCAACCAGAGGTGGCAGACTGGACAAGCCTTACAAGGACAC
Organism: Peromyscus attwateri; assembly: GCA_902168425.1. Taxonomy (NCBI): domain Eukaryota; kingdom Metazoa; phylum Chordata; class Mammalia; order Rodentia; family Cricetidae; genus Peromyscus; species Peromyscus attwateri. The sequence continues at coordinate 25,651 of CABHPP010139619.1, read as the reverse complement.
AAAAATCTGTTATGCCTTATGAACAAACTCCCTCTCTGGGGCAGGTTACACTCTCCAAAAAAATGGCCCCAATAGTGGCTACTCTGGAACCTGCCACTCTGTTATCCAGACGAGGAGTCCAGTCTCTCCCCCTTGACTTTGAACAGACTTGTGACTGTGTACATAAATAAACTGCACTGGAAATAATACTGAGTGGTTTCAGAGATCAGATCAGAAATATCTATCAGTTTCAGCCTCAATCTCTTGGGACTCAGGCTTTGAGCAAGTCCCAAAAGACAAAAGAAAGGAAGCAAGCTATCGGGCCCCAGGCCTGACTGAGTATCGCTGCAATAGCCAGGACTGATCCTGTCATCACACAAGAATAGTAGAACGTGAGTCCTCTAATCTCCAGCCAGATTGCTCTGTGGAGAAGAGGGTGGCGCTTCTCTGAGCCCTGCCTAAGTTGTGGCTCTGTCTGCTGGCAGTTGTGTTTGTCTTCAGTTTTTCACTCTTGGGTGTAATTTCTTGCTACATAGCATTAGATCACCAAGATGATGTCTAATATGTACCTGACACATGAGCAAGAGGCAAAAAACTAGGAGTGAGGTACTCAAGCCATTTCTAATAACAAGCATCCTGTTCAAGGTTCCATAAGGGAAGGAGGCAGATGTGACACCCCTGGGCCACAACAACAAGAAACAGAAGTCACACTTAAGGGCTCCTACTTAAAAGACTGCCATTCCAGAATCAAAGCTGGCTACAGAGACCTGCCCTTATACTTGATGCTAAATGTGACATTTCTTGTCACATCCATCATCTTGTGTTTGTCCTGCTTCTTAGATTTTAGTGTCAGTCTCCCAGGTCACACTTTGTCATTGAAACTCGGCCTCAAAAAATGCAAAACATTTAGCAGCAGCCTCCATGATGTCAACCTACAATTGACAAAGGTAGTCACCACCATCATGTTCAATGTCAACCCAACTGCTCAAAGCCCAAGTCCTAAGTCTGTCCCAGGAAAGAAATGTTATCATCTGATAGATTTATCAAATGAGGATTGGGCTTTTTCATCCTTGATTGATAGTGGCCCTTGATTGCCACAGAAAGAGCTCTCAATCTCTTGTAAAATTTATTATCAACTCTTTCTTTCTCTCAAGTCCATCTAGGGAATATTTTGAAGAGTTAATTGCAATTGATAAGCTGTAATTAGGAGCTTATGGTTCCCCTAGAGTTTGCAGCCAATAGCTATAGAATCTTATTAGAGAATTTAATTAATGGATTTCCATTTCCATTTTCACTTATTAGGAGAGAAACCTGAACAGTGATGAAGAGCTTTCCACAGAAATGGAAAAAAAAGTTAGGTAAATTATCATTTTTAAAGCCTCATTATAAAGAGAAAATACTTTTAATGAAATCTCCTTCAGATAAATAAAGAAAGATGCTCCTCTGCTCATTCTTAATTGCTATCCCTATATTTAAAAGAAAGTAAGTCTCAAAGCAATATCCTAGCTTCTCACAAAACCAGTTCATCATAGATTTGGAAAAACATAATCTGGATGATATGGGAAATATGGGGCAAAGCTTATTTTGGCTAAGAGACAACTTGGTAGTTAGTGACATTAATGCCTGCTTGCTCAAAAATAGGCAATATTTTACAGAATTCTCTTTATTCTGCTATATTAGTGTTACCCTGTGGTGATATTTTATTTGTACTGAAATGTGGTGATATTTTATTTGTGCTTTGATAAATAAAGCTTGCCTGGAAATCAAGGGGAAAAGGCCAACCATTTTAAGTAAACAAAGTCAGGCAGCACATGCCCTTAATCGGATCACTTAGCAGGCAGGGTCTCTGTGTGTTCAAGGCCACACTAGGGAACAGAGCCAAGTTGTGGTGACACATGCCTTTAACCTCAGTGCCAACCATAGAGACCTGGAGGTCTATACAGATAGGCAGTGACAAGGAAGTGAGGTAGCTGGGCTAAGAGCCAATGAGAGGGCAGAAAAGCAAGTCATATAAAGGCATGGGTAGATAGGATGTAACTCACATTTGGAAGTTGCAGAGTTGGTGAGGTAAGGTTGGCTGGTGGCTCTCCCTATTTCCCTGATCTCTCTAAGGCTTTCACCCGTATATTTGGCTCCGTGTACTTTATTTAATAAGACCATTTAGAAATTCGTCTACATTACTCAAATCTATTCCCACCATTTTTTTTCTGTTTTTTTCCTTTATTAAGAAATTTTCTACTCACTCCACATACCATCCACAGATCCCGCCTCCTCCTTCCTCCCACTCCGCAGCTCTCTTTCCCAAGCCACCCCACATCCCCACATCTCCCAAATACAGGTCTCCCATGGGGAGTCAGCAGAGTCCAGCACACTGCGCCTAGGCAGATTCAAGCCCCTTCCCACTGCACCAAGGCTGTGCAAGGTGTCACACCATAGGCACCGGATTCCCAGAAGCCTGCCCACCAATTTTTTAAAAATTATTAAAATACTACAAATATCCACTAATCAATAGTGAAAATTTTGGTAGGTGCTGAGAATAGAACTTAGGTGTTTGTGCTTCTGTGGCAAGCACATTACTGACTATGATATCTCCCCAGTACTCACTTCTTCTTTTATGCCATATGTACACATGATTTTATGTATCTATATAAGACCTAGAAACCATAAATGAGAGGAAACATGGTACTAGGTACTAGGTACTCTCTTTCTGAGAGTGGTGTAGTGCACATAATATGATTCTTTCCAGCTGCATCCATTCTTCTGCAAATGATGTAACTTTGTTCACCTTTACAGATGAAAAAAATCCCATTGTGTCTATGAATCACATTTTCTTTTTCTGTTCCTCTGTGATTAGAAACACAGATTGGTTCTATTACTTAGCTATTGTGAAGTTTCTCTGTGCTGTGTTGCCTTGGACTCTTTCAGGTAAATGCCTAGGAATAGTGTAGATAGGTCATATATCAGGTTGATTTTAGCTTATTGAGAAAACTAGACACAAGTTTCCACAGTGGCTTCACTAGTTTATGTTTCCACCAGCTAGAAGGTTTCACTTCTGTCCATGTCTTCATGAGCCTTTGATGTCATTTGTGTTCTTAATGACTGCCATTCCGGCCAAGGTGAGACAGAATCCCAATGTGGTTTCAACTTGCATATTTCTCTGATGGGTAGTGAGGTTGAACACTTTTTCATGTTAATTGCCCACTTATAATTTATCATTTGAGAACAGTATGCTATTTCATTCATTGATTGATTGGTTGAATTGTTTGATTTCTCAGTTTTTGTAGTTCATTGTATATATTTTTAGTCCTCTGTTACATGTGTAGTTAGAAATGATTTTCTCCCGTTCGGTAGACTGTCTCTTTACTCATTAACTATTTCCTTTCTGTGCAGAAGTTCTTATTTTCATGAGTCCCATTTGTTAATTGTTGGCATGATTTCTCCAGTGAGTGGAGTCCTATTCAGAAAGTCCTTGCTTATGACTGTATCTTGTTGTCTTTTCCTATTTTTTCCTAAAAGTTTTAGAGTTTCTTGTTTTCTTCCAAAAGTTCTAGAGTTTTAGTTTTTTTTTTTTTTTTTGACAGGGTTTCTCTGCTTAATAGCTTCGGCTATCCTAAAACTCACTTTGTGTAGACCAGGCTGGCCTCAAGAGTTTCAGATCTTATATTAAGGTCTGTGATACATTGGCAGTTGTGTTTTGTCCCTGTAGATAGGAGCCTACGGATTTAGATTAATTTTTCTGTATACAAATATCCAGTTTCCTCAGTCTCAGTTGTTTCATCTTTGTAGAAAATCAGGTGACTTTAGATGTGTGGATTTATATCTGGGTCTTTGACTTTATCTCACTGACCTGCTTGTATGTTTTTGTGCCTGCACCATGCTGTCTTTGTTACAATGGCTGTGTAATGTGACTTAAAATCAGGTATGGGGAGACTACCTCCAGCTTTTTGTGTGTGTATGGGGGCACACTTTGGATTGCTTTGGATGAGATCTATTGTGCTTCCATATTAATTTTATATTTTTTATATTTATGTGGAGATAGCATTAAAATTTTGATGGTGACTGCATTGAATATGTAGATTGCTCTTTTAGTCTAGCAAATTTTATAATATTAACTTTTCCAAACCATAAACATTGGAGGTCTTTTCATCTCCCATTGTTTTCTTCAGTGTCTTAAAGTTTTCAGCCCAGAATTCTTTTACTTCCTAGGTTATTTAAAAAATATCCTTTTTTTATTGATTAAATGTATCCTGTCCTTTAATGATTTCATCCATGCTATAATATGTAGTCTGATGATTCTCCTATGATCCCCTCTCTTATCTCCCTCCCACACCTGTCTTCCCTCTCCCTCTCTAAAGGTTGCTTTCCAATGTTCATGTCTTTTTCTTTTGTTTTGTGACTACTGATATTAGCAAATGCTGTCTGTGTGATTATGGGTTTGGAACTACCCAGTGGAGCCTGGTGGTCTTACCTTGGGTGCATAACTAAAGATAATGATATCAGTAGTCAACAGCTCATCAGAGAGGTGTAGGGCCTCATGATCCTCTTCTCCATCCGTGGCTGGCTGTTGACAGGCCCAGTCTTGTAAGGTTCAGTGCAGGTAACCAGAGCTGCTGAGAGATCCAGTTTGCTGAAGGTAACATTTCCCAGCCTTCTATCTTGCAGCTCCTACATTTTTCCTGCTCCCTCTTTCACGATTTTTTCTGAGTCTAAGAGGAGGTGGTACAAATGGCCATTTTAGGTGTGAGCACTCAATAGTCACTTACTCTTAGCACTTGGAGCAACCTTGAGTCTTTGCATTCACTGCCATTGGCTGTCCTGGCTGAATGCTTCTTTTGAGGCAGCTATACATGGAATTGTTTGCCTGATTTCTTTCTCAGTCATTGGTACAAAGGAAGCTTATTTTTGTGTGTAGGTTTCTGCCATTTTCCTGAAAGTACTTTTCAAATCTAAGAGTTTTCTGGTAAAGTCTATAGGATTTCTAGTATATAGAATCATACCACTTGCAAAAATGATATTATGACTTCTTCCTTTCCTATTTATATCCATTTTATTTCCTTCTTTTATCTTATTTTTATACTTCAAGCCTTGTATTGAATAGCAGTGGAGAAAATGGACACTCTAGTCTTATTTCTGATTATAGTAAATGTACTTTTAGTTTTTCTTCATTTATTATAATGTGGATTGTAAGTTTGTCACATACAGCTTTTATAATATTAAGGGGAAAAAAGAGAGAGAAGATGACAGCAGAGCATGACAGGCCCAGCTTACTAAATTGGCATTGGGTATTCAGTAAGGGGGAATAAATATGAAGGGGAGAGAAATGGGTTGGGGTAAGAAGTCTGGATGCAATCTTATTTGCTTTCTGATTCCAGTCTCAGCTCTCTAAGTGTCTCTTCCAAAGTTCCCAGATATCTGTCACACCTCTGGGTGGTTCTTTGTAAGTTCCATTGCAAGTGCTGGTCATACTACTGGAAAGTCATTCAATGGCCCAGTTGTGAATGCTGTTCTCACCTCCATGTGGTCCTTGAGAAGTGTGGTCACAGATGCTGAGTCCATCAGTGGGTAAACCTTTACAAGTTGATCCATGCTGGTAACACCCCTGGGTGGTCCTTCCTAATATTGAGTGCACTGCTTAGTATCTCTGTCTATGTTCTCCTGAGGGCTCTGCTCCTGACCAACTTTCCACTTTGCTGAGCACTGTTGTCATTAATACTCCAGTGACAGAGACATAGAGGCATTCAAAAAATATTTGTTGGATGAATAAGTAGAAAAAGGATGGCCATAGTTCCTTCAGCTAAATTCCAAAAGTAAAGCACATTAAAAGGCTGTCCTCAGTTTTATTTAATCTTTGTAATAGGTGTGTCAATCATTCTACTATATTTCACTGATCAGAAACAATAAAATTGAATAAATAAAACTGAGCTCTCTGTATGTGTGAGTATGAGTGTGTATGTGTGTGTGTGTGTGTGTGTGTGTGTGTGTGTGTGTTTATGTGTATCATGTCACACAGAACAGCTGATATGAGTTCTCTTCTTTTAAAAAAGTGATCAGGGTTCTATAAACTTAAAATAAATCTATTTCCACTGAGCAGATAGATATAGATGGAGTCACCTATCTCCCAGAGATAGTTTCCCCTTCCATCCAACTTAATTTGGAATCCAGAAAACAGATGGCCACAAAGAGAAAGGAGGGAGCCTTTTCCTCCTTTTGTGAACAAGAACATTATTTCCACTGGGATCAAGCAGAAGCCTTACACTGAAAACTTCTGACGTTCTGTCTCTTTCAAAAAGGGAGCCAGATAAAACTTGTCCAAGCTGTGCTGAGGTCACTTCTGGTCTTCTTCTCAGGGCCAGATGATCTGAGGCTCTCTATTGGGCTGGACTTTAGTCAGGCTCCATTAAGCCACTTATTACGATCCTCTCTCACATCTTCTCTAAAAACAAGCAAATCAGATTATTTCCTTGCCTGATAAAGACAGATGCCAATGTTAATTGCTACTTGAAATGAGAAAGGTGATGGGAAATGATTTTAATTAAGATTTTAAAGATATACATAATTATCATATTTTTGATTAAGTATCTGGAACCATATTGAATGCCCATACAATCAGTAGTTGTCACAATTTATATTAACATGTCAAGGTAAATCATAATACTGGGACTACACAGTAATGAATGATGACAATAAGGAAGGTACTTTTATTAATTGCCAAACTGAAATATGCAATGAACTACTTCCTAGAGTTAGAGAAGTGGTTTATGAGAACTTAACCAGCTTCAAGAACCCAAATGCTAAATATCCTAATTCTCCAAAATGTTTAAAATATCCAATTTCATTTTTTTATGTTCCCAGTCTTCAAGATATCCAGTTTGTCATGCTCCAAGGTACCAAGCAATCATTGGGCTAGAAACAGAGTGTGCCAGCTGTGAGCAGTCTAGCCAGGTTTATAAGAGATAGAGGGCTTACAAATGATTTGCTGCAGGCCTACGTAGACTAGCCATGTGGGAGAGCTCTGGATTTGATTGAGAGACTTGCTTCGTTGAATATGGTGGAAGAGTGACCTAGGATGATTCCCAACATCAACTTCAGGCCTCTATCTGCACATGTATAGCCACCCACCCATGCATCCACCCATATATGCATACATGCACACACACATACAAACATGCTTACACACACACACACACACACACACACATGCATAACACATACATCAAAAAAGGCAAAAACGCAAAAATAATGATCTGTTGGATATAGGCAGACCTGGATTCTTTTTGATGAGCTGAGAAAGGATGAAGCTTGTTTTCAGATTTTAATTAAAAATCACATTTTTGTTACTCATTCATCTACCTAGTGGACATATAAGTTGCTCTCATGTCTTATTAATTATGAGTAATGTTGAAATGAACATGGGTTTGCACATATCTCTAAAGAATCCTGATAGGTCAAATGGTTGTTCTATTTTTATGTTTTGGAGGAATGTTCATATCGTTCTCCACAGAGACCATACAAATTTATATTCCCCCAAAACAGTTCACAAAGGTTCCCTCTTCACATCTTCATTAACATTTATTATCATTTTTATGTAGTAGCCATCTAAACAGATGTGAAGTAATAGCTCATTGTGGTTTGGACATGAATTTATTTGATGTTTAGCAATGTTAAGATCATCAGACAGAGATGTTGAGCTTTGTGTATCTTTAAAAAAATCTACTTAGCAATTCCCTTGCCTATTTATAATTAGATTCTTATCTATTTGCTATTAAGTAGTAGGATTTACTTAATTTTTTTATGTTAACTCTTCATCAGATGTTTTATAAGTTCTTTTATCCCATCATATTAGTTACCTCTTCGTGGGCTTTTTTTTTCTTAAGGATTTTTATATATGAGGATATTGTGTTTGCCTCATTTCCACCCACTCGAATGCCTGTGCCCCACTAATCAACCTATTTCAAGTTTATGACCTTGTCTTCTCTGTTTATTTTTGTTACACACACACACACACACACACACACACACAAACACACACACCTGGGTTCAATTAGTGTTATCCTTATTTGCACATGCATACAGAAATACCACTTAGAGTTAGGGTCTTGACCTTAAAATAAAGCAAAACAGCTCACCAAACCAAAACAAATCAAATAATCAACCAACCAACCAGACAAACAGACAAAATTGATTCACCTTTCCTTAGTTATCATTGACTACCTATAGTTTTCCATCTAGGGACAAGCCTTGTGAATTTTCCTCCATCAGTGTTGGTGTATCAAGTGGTATGGTCTTTGCAGATCTTGTGCAGGCAGCTTGTTGAGAGTTATGGGTGCAACATCCCTGTCCTGTCTAGAAGAAACTAACACAGAGCAATTGTCTTGGATCTAGGCTCTTACAATCTTTTTGCCCCTCTTTCAAGATGTCTTTGAGCCTGAGGTATAGGGGTTGTATTTTAGAAATGTCATTTGAGGCTGTCACCCAATGGTCACTTGTCTGAATTTTGATCAGTTGTAAATTTCTTTCCTAGTCTCTATCTGCTGCAAAAAAGAATCTTCCTTAATGAGATGTGAGGGCTGCATCTATGCAATACATAAGGTTGGGTGTCTTAATCAAGATTTCTATTGTTGTGATAAAATACCAAGACCAAAAGCAAGTTGCCGAGGAAAGGGTTTATTTGACTTACACTTCCACATCATTGTCTGTTACTGAAAGAACTCAGGGCAGGAACTCAAAAAGGGCAGGAACTCAAACAGGGCAGGAACCATACAGAGGCCATATAAGAGAGCTGCCTACTTGCCCATGACTTGCTCAGCTTGCTTTCTTGCAGAATCCAGGACCACCAGCTTAGGGGTAGCCCCAACCAAAATGGGCTGAGCCCTTCCCCACTAATCACTAATTAAGAAAATGCTCTATAGGCTTGCCTGTAGCCCAATCTTATGGAAGCATTTTCTCATTTGAGGCTCCCTCCTCTCCAATGACTCTAGTTTGTATCAAGTAGATATAAAACTAGCCAGCACAGTGGATATTTTGAAGGCAGTTGAAAACTTTAGTAATATGGCAGTAGTAGGTTCTCCTTGAGGACTTCGCTCACCATAGATTCTTGGTTTACAGTTACCAGTCATCAGTTTCCTCCAATTGAGCATACTTTAGTTCTAAATAGACAGCTGTTGATTAACCCCAAGATACAAGTGCCACTATTACACCATTGAAGATTCTCACCTTGCAGGCTCTGTCATTGTTGTCATTCAGTCCTTATGATTGGGTAGGGCTATTGCTAACCTTTTACTCCCTCGTCAGTTTGTATAGAACTTCCTGAAGCTCTGTCAGGGAGAGGGCTTCCAAGTTAGTACCACCACCAAGTACCACCTGTGACTGAATTGTGTGGTGTCTTCAACAATAGGGTCTTATCTTGATGTTCTGGCACAGTTGCCTCTTCATTTGGATGACTATTTTGTTGTTGTACCGAAGTATTTCTAGTTTGGTAGCATTCTGCTTATCCCTTTGCTTTTGTTGCCTCTGATTTTGGTGTCATTCTCAGGAAATTATGATCCAGAACAATGTTATGTCAATTTTACTTTGTTCTTTTAGGAATTTTTTTCTTGTTCAGAGAAGTGTTTAAGTTCCTTATCCATTCTGTGTTTTCAACTTTCATATTTCAAGTATGGTTTAAGATGAGGGTCAGATTTCATTCTTTCACATGTGGATAACTAACTGTTCCTATACTATTTTTCTGAAGAAACTATTCTTTTCCAATCATGTGTTTGTGTGTGTGTGTGTGTGTGTGTGTGTGTGTGTGTGTGTGTGTGTGTTCTTTGGACTTCATGAAAGATGATTGGTGCTGTAGAGCACTATTCCTAACAAACCAGTCTCTGTCTTCATCAGATTAGCTATGCCTGTGTGCAACAGGATATCCTGATCTGGCTTGATAGCAGTTGGTGTTCTGTCATAGAAAGAGGAGTAGGGAGAGTTACTGGACTCACCTGAGATTCATAGAAGCTCAACCCAGCCGTTTGCATGCAGTTACACACTAAATTCATGTGGCCTCAGGGCCTCAGGAGGTGCGAAGGTAGAGGAAGGTTGAGTAAGAGGCTCCAACTATATGACTGGGTGAAGACTTTCCGGGAATAGCTGCTTTGAGGTCACCTATGCTCCTATAAGCAACCTTTCACCTGTGGTCTCTGAATAAGCTCAATGTTTATGGTTCCCCAGGTTGAAGGTTGAATGCATACTTTGGTTTATCCTTGGACCTTTGTAATGAGAATGTAGACACTGTTTCCATCTCCCTAGGGAAGGAATTCTCACAGCAATGGGACTGCTATGTGCATGGATTTATTTTTGGGTTCTCTACATTATTTATGTGGGTCTGTACATTTGCTTTCATGCAGAGATCATACTCTTTGGTTACCCTAATTTTATAACATATCTAAATTAAGAAGAATGGTGCAGTTTTTCTCTTGTTCAAGGTTATTTTGGCTATTAACTGTTGTCCCTAGTTTCCTAAAATAATATTATAGGGTTGTTCTTCCTAAGTCTCTAAAGTTATTGGTATTTTGATAGAAATTGCCTTAAATCCTTAGATAGTTATTGGGAAAAAAATTTTAAATATTAATTCATCTAATGCATGGCAATTTCATTTATAAGGGGAAATTTCATTTATAAGTTTACACAAACAAAGTAAACTCTCAGAGTAGCTCCCGTTGTGTTCTGTGAACCATACTATTGACTGTTTAAACTGCTCCACCATGCTTGGCACCGCTTTTTCTGCCACAGAGGGAACTGAACTGTGTTCTCTGTGAGCAGTTCTTCCTTGTTCTCAGTTATTGGGATTGTCCTTGGCTGGGTATGCAGTCTAGGGAGGCTGAACTCAAAGAAGATCAAAACAACAGTGATCAAATCTGAAGAGTGTGGAAGAATCTCTGGGATGCTAATGTTCGTTGCTTGTCTCTGGGGGCATATTTTATTTTGAATATTTGTGCTTTCCTGAATTTGCTGTTTGAAGAAACAAATAGTCAAAAAAACTTTAAGAGGTTTCTTAATATAATCAAAGGAAAAATACTCAGATTAATGGATCCTTATACCGGTAGTGTTCTCCAAAATGTCTAGGATAGAAAGTGTTACTAGTTAGGGCTCTTGTCTTGTTTGGGGTTTTCTTTCTCTGCCAATTAAAGAATCAACAGGCAGGGAAAAATTCTTAGCCACAGCAGGGAGCAACAGGTAAAAAGCTTATTAAAGGCAAACACACACAGACACAGACACAGACCACACACACACACACACACACACACACACACACACACACACACACGCATATGGATGTACACACAACACAGAGAGAGACAGAGAGAGACAGAGACACACACACACGGGGGTGGGGAGAGAGAGAGAGAGAGAGAGAGAGAGAGAGAGAGAGAGAGAGAGAGAGAGATTGCTTGCAGAGCAAAAAGGGACATGTCCATTTCCCCCTGTAACTCTAGGGATTTTAGGGATTTTATATGTTTTTGGTGGCCTGGGATGGGTCCCCTCCCCTCATTTTTGGTTGATGAGCATTTAAAAAGAAGAAAGGAAAGCCGATAGTCTCACAGATTTAGGTAAATAGATCCTGTAGCCTTGAACATACCTGACTAGCCTGGATTGGTCAGCCAGAAGCGACTGGCACTGGTGGGAAAAGCAGCCTTCCAGGTGTTATCTCAGGTCAGGACAGTAAGGGAGTCGAAAGTCTGTGATCACTTTCTCTCTCTGTCTGCCTTCCAGGGATCTGTGTAGCTATTAGGCCCTTGAAAGTGCTCCACCCTAGACACAGAACCTCCAGAGAGGGGATCACCTGTATCCCTGGAAAGGGGCTAAAATGTTTCCATCTCAACATCTCAAAGTAAGATTGCTCCAGTTCCTCTCATTGTGGTGACATGCCCAATAATGTTGTAATAATAATTCAGCATAGTAGGACAATCATCTACAGGTGGAGGTACACTCAGTGAATACAGGCATCTATCCTCCTGATAGTTAATATTTTCATCATTAGAAATTAATTATTAGCTTTCTGTATTTGGCGTAAGGTAATGGATTTTGTTTTTCAGATTTCAACTGAGAACAATCTACCCTCAAAGTCACCTTATTCCAAATCCTATTTCAGTCTGGCTAATGTGTTTGTCCTCACATGTCCTGGAGAGGACACAGGCTCTGCTGCTCATCTGCTACAGAGGAGTGGTCTGAATACTAGTTAGCAACCAATTATTACAGCTATTACAGAAGATCAAGTATTTTATTGAAACCATGCCAGGAAATAGAAAAGTTTAATTAGACGGGGTTGCAGACCCCTCCTCATCTAGTATTCATTCAAAGACTATCTTAGAGCATTTTAAATTTAATTCCCTAGTGTAACTGGAGAGAAAAAGCTTCAAGATAAATCATGATTGTTCATCAAATCACTCAAGAAGGGATCATAACTAATGCAAAGGACCAGCTAACCTGCAGGTCTTATCTTAGCAACATGCTGCTGAGGATGGGAGAGAATGGGCCATGTCCCCTGTCTTACTGGATAGCTAGTGGCAAACCCCATGTTTCCTTCCATTCTTTATTGTCATTCTAACTACTCTTGTAACACTATTTTTGTAGTGTAAATAATTTATATATAAACACACAAATAATTACAGTGTTAGATATGCTATAGATGTGTTATAGATAGATATAACTAACTCATTGCTATTTTCTCCATTGTCAGTGGCCTTGTAAGCACACAGGAAAACATTATACTGCATAGAAAAAGCTGTTTAATCTATTTAGTAAAAGTCTTAAAAGACAATCTTTATAGGGACAGTGTTAGAATTCCTAACTTTCAAATCTCCTTTCTTCAACAGATCTAATCCATGTGGTCTTGACCTTTGAGAATTAAGATAGGCCCCTTAGAAAATAGAGGTGGTAAGTCTGATCTTTTCAACATCTTCAGTTTTGTGAGGAGTGGGGAATGGGAGATGAGTCCCATAAGCCAGGACTTTCATCTTCTCTCCTTCTGGAGCCTCTGTTTTCAATGAATGGGAACATGGGAAGTGCTGAGGTACCACAGTCCTAGGGTTCTGGACTATCCCTGGAAAAGATGATGGATGCTCCCGACCTTCTGGGAACCCTGGCTTGCTCTTTGGTTCATGCCTATCATGGCGTCAGAGTGACAGAAGAGGAACCTGGCTGGATAGGTGAGCCTGGAGCAGTGCTCTTTATTTGCCATTGGGAACATCTTGTTTGAACAGATTACCCATGCACCCTGCTGAAGAGATGGGGAGTGCCAGGAGAGCTAGGGCCCAGCAGGATAAAGAGAATCCAAGGAAAGGTGTCTTCATAAAGGTTCAGGTGGCTGTGACCCAGGCTCCAGAAATAAGTTCCTGAGCATGACACCAGAGACCCATATGAAATTGGCCACACCATAGTAATTATCACAAGAGGTTGCAGTTAAAAAGAAAAAAAAAACCACATCATAGAGACCAGGAAGCCCCCAGAGGATACTCACAGTGGGACCACTATAAGATGCCTGATACATCACTTTAAGAAGGAAAAAAAGGGTAGGTCAGTACCCTGAAAGTTTGAGAACTTACCCAGAAAGACTGAATGATCCAAAATGTACCATTCATGCTAGTCCCAAAAGGAAATTGAACACTGAATAATCTTATTACTTAACCAAAAAGAGATTGGTTAAATCCTAAGAGACAGAAACTTTAATTAGGAAGCTAATTAGCAAGTTTCCCTGGTACTTAGTGAGATAGGAGGCTTATAGAAAATTAACTACATATGCTTAAGTATATAGTCTGAGTTATTTGTACCTCTGGTGCATTGGCTGAGTAAACACTACTACAGCCCCAAGGAAAGTGATTTCTTTCAATTTGGCTATGATCATAAACTGCATGTAGGGAGGCAAAGGTGAGTGAGTGCAGTCCATCTAACTCATCCCAGTCCTGTCCATGGACACAGGGATCATTCTCTGTTCTTTTAGATTGTGCCCTGGGGATGTTCTCCTTGTATTTGAATCTCTCTCTGAATCTCTTCCTCCTCCTGACAGTGGCTAAATTAATAAGGAAATGTACCAAGTTCCATCACTACAAGACTGCAGGCTTCATAAGTGTTGGTATGGTGGCTCAGCAAGGGTATTGAAGCTCTGGTTTTGTTCCATCTTCCTGGTTGTCACTGGTGGTGTTTTAACCCTGGCTAGTGTATTGTTGCTACAATTCTGGTAGTCACATGATGGTATAATATCCTGAGGAAGTGGTACCAATTTTTCCCAAGGAAGTGATACTAATTTGTCCCATGTTTCCTAAGAGCCCTTGGGTTTCCTGGATCTCATTTGCAAAACTTTATCGTCAATCTACAATTAGCCATACATTGATAAGGGGAAGGGATTCTAAAAGACAAACTAATTTTATTCAATAAAAGTGGTATATGGCATCAGCAATAAATATCTATTTCTGGTCTCTCTCTCTCTTTCTTTCTCTTTGTTTCTTTCTTTGTTTCTTCCCTTTCTTTCTTTCTTTCTTTCTTTCTTTCTTTCTTTCTTTCTTTCTTTCTTTCTTTCTTTCCTTTCTTTCTTTCTTTCTTTTCCTTCCTTCCTTCCTTCCTTCCTTCCTTCCTTCCTTCCTTCTTTCCTTCTCTCTCTCTCTCTCTCTCTCTCTCTCTCTCTCTCTCTTTCTCTCTCTCTTTCTCCCCCCTCTCTTTCTCTTTCTTTCTTTTTTACTCCAGTGATGGATGATTAATTTCTCCCTCACTATTTCTTGAAGTCTTGGGTACATCCTTGAGGGGTGTAGATCTTCCTAACTAGTTCTGCAACTTTTTGAGGTACTAGTATCACAATATTTATGGTGTGGAAGGATCTAGTACAGAGTAGGGGGAGAAGGAGCTGTGGTTCCAGAAAATAAGACAGTCTGAATTCTTGTTATCAGCACACCACCACTGTATTCTTCCTTTTCCTTTCAATGCTTTACCTCTCCCCACTACTTGCCTTTTTTAAAGGAAGAAAGAAACATGAGTTGGTATGAGAGAGAATCTTCCATTTGGTATTCGAAGCTCCCCATGTTCATAAAATGGAATTATCTTCTCTGGATTTTCCATACAATGATGCCCCCTATGCATTTTAGTTGCCTTTGCCCAGGCATGGTATGAGACTTTCATTTTTTCCTTACCATCCTCATTGAAGCTACGGGAACAAGATCAAACTGTCATACTGTTGGTTGAGCATTTCCAAGTGTCTGAGATACAAACACTGGGCAGAAGTGGGATCGATGTCCAAATGAGGATTGCAGAGATTAGCTCTGGGAAGGTAAGGAGGAGAGTATCTCTGTTCAGAAGTAGTTTCCAAAGGATAGATTATGTGGGGCTGACCTCAATATTCACTGGGGGTAGAACTGCATGTAATGTTTGAAATACAGTATGAAATGACTGGCATCATATTTGCATCTTTTTTCCTTTAATTGAAAATAGATTTTTTTCTTATGTAATATATTCTTTGCCATACAGAACCTTTTCAGTTTCATTAAGGTACCATTTGCTAATTGTTGATATTAGTACCTGTGCTATTGGTGTTATATTCAGAAAGTCTTTTCCTGTGCCAATGAGTTCAAGGCTATTCCCCACTTTCTATCATATTCTTGTATCTTGTTTTTTGTGAAGGGCTTAGATTCATTTAGAGTTCATTTTTGTGCAGGGTAATAAGTATGGATCTATTTGGATTCTTCTACATTGAGCCATCCAGTTTGACCAGCACCATTTGTTGAAGAAGCTGTCTTTTCTTCCAGTGTGCATTTCTATAACGTGTGTGTGTGTGTGTGTGTGTGTGTGTGTGTGTGTGTGTGTCCCTACAGGTTTGTGAAATTGTCTCAGTCTTCAATGTGATTCCATTGATCAACATTTCTGTTTTTGTGTCAATACCATATCATGCTGTTTTATTACTATAGTTCTGTAGTATAACTTGAAATTGGACATGGTGATACCTTTAATAGTTCTTCTATTATTCAGGATTGCTTTAGCTATCTTGGTGTGTGTGTGTGTGTGTGTGTATGTGTTTCCAAATGAAGCTAAAAATTGCCCTTTCAAGATCTGTGAAGAATTGTGCTGGAATTTTGATGGGAATTGCTTTGAATCTGTAGATTGTTTTCAGTAGGATGGCAACTTTTACTATATTAATCCTCCTGACCAATGAGAAATTCGTGGAAGATATTTCTATCTTCTGATATCTTCCTCAATTTCTTTAATGTCTTAAAATTTTATCATGTAAGTCTTTCATTTGCTTGGTAAGAGTTACTCTAAGATATTTTCATTTTTTGAGGCTATTATAAAAGGTGTTGTTTCCCTGATTTCTTTCTCAATTCATTTGTCATTTGTATATAGGAGGACTACTGATTTTTTGTGAGTTAAATTTGTATTTATCTACTTTGCTGAAAGTTTTTATCATCTGTAGAAGTTTCCTGATGGAATTTTTAGGGTCACTGATGTATACTATCATATCATATTCAAATAAAGATACTTTAACTTCTTCCTTTCTAATTTATATTCCCTTGATCTCCATCAGTTGGCTTATTGCTTTAGCTAAGACTTCAAGTACTGTATTGAATAGGTATGGAGAGAGTGGTCAACTTTGTCTCATTCTTAATTTTAGTGGAATTGCTTTGTGTTTCTCCCTATTTAAGTTGATGTTGGCAATGGGCTTGCTGTAAACTACCTTTCTTATGTTAAGGAATGTTCTTTTTATCCCTAATCTCTCCAGGACTTTTATCATAAAGGCGTGTTTAATTTTTGTCAGAGATCTTCTTGTTTTGCATCTAATGAAATGATCATTTTTCTTTTTGTCTTGCAGTTTGTTTATACATGGTACATCACATTTATCAACTTATGTATATGCACCATCCCTGCATCTCTGGGATGAAGCCTACTTGGTAATGGTGGACAATCTTTTTGACATGTTCTTGTATTCAGTTTGCAAGTATTCTATTGAGAATTTTTGCATCTGTGTTCATAAGGGAATTGGTCTATAATTCTCTTTGTTGGGTCTTTATGTGCTATGGGTATCAGGGTGACTGTGGCCTAGTAAAACAAATCAAGCAGTGCTCCTTCTGTTTCTATTTTGTGGAAGAAATTGAGGCGTATTGGCATTAAGTCTTCTTTGAAAGTCTAGTAAAATTCTGTGCTAAACCCATCCTGCCCTGGGATCTTTTTTAGTTGGGAGATTTTAATAACTGCTTATATTTCAGTGGGGTTTATAGATCTATTTAAAGTCCTTATCTGATTGTCATTTGACTTTGGTAAATGGTATATATCAAAAAAAGTATCTATATCCTTTAGATTTTCCAGTTTTGTGGAGTACAGGTTTTTTAAAGATGTCCTTATGAGTCTCTGGAGTTTCTTGGTGTCTGATGTTTATCCCCTTTTTAATTTCTAATTTTATTGATTGGATAAGGGTTTGTCAGTCTTACTGATTTTTCTCAAAGAACCAACTTTTGTTTCAGTGATTCTTGGTACAGTTTTTGTTTGGTTATTTCTTGCCATCTACTCCTTCAGGGTATGATTTCTTCTTGTTCTAGACCTTTCAGTTGTACAGTTACATGAGTAGGATTAGATCTCTCCATTCTTTTTTTTATGTAGGTAATTAGTGCTATGAACTTGCATCTTAGATCCACCTTCATTGTGTTCCATATACCTGGGCATATATTGTATTTATTTTTATTCAGTTCTGGAAAGTATTTAATTTCTTTCTTGATCCACTTTTCATTCAGTGGTGAGTTATTCAGTTTCCATGAGTTAATAAGCTTTCTGTTGTTTCCATTGTTGTTGACATCAAACTCATATCTGTGGTGGCCTAATAGGATTCAGGGAGTTATTTCAATTTTTGTCTATCTGCTGAGACTTGCTTTATGTCTGGGTATGTGGTTAGTTTTTGAAAAAGTTCCATGAGGTGCTGAGAAGAAAGTATATTCTTTTGTGTTTGGACAAAATATTCTGTAAATATTTGTTAGGTCCATTTGGTTTATAACATCTGTTACCTCCAGTATTTCTCTGTTTAGGTTTGTCTGGATGACCTGTCCATTGGTGAGAGTGGGGTATTAAAGTTTCCCACTATTAATGTGTGAGGGTCAATATGTAATTTAAGCTGTAGTCATGTTTCTTTTACAAAAGTGGGTGCCCTTGCATTTGGGGCATAGATGTAAATAACTGAGATGTCATCTTGGTGGATTTTTCCTTTGATGAGTATGAAATTCCTTTCCCATCTCTTTTGATCAGTTTTAGTGTAAAGTCTACTTTGTTAGGTATGAAAATGGCTACACCAGTTTGCTTCTTAGGTCCATTTGTGTGGTATATCTTTTTCCTACCCTTTACCCTGAGGTAATGTCTATCTTTGATGTTGAGGTGTGTTTCTTGGATGCAGCAGAAGGATGGATCCTGTTTCCACATCCATTCTGTTTGTCTATGTCTTTTTATTGGGGGAACTGAGACCATTGATATTGAGAGATACCAATGACCAATGATGGTTAATTCCTGTTATTTTGTTGGTGGTGTTGGTAGTGGTGATGGTGTGCATATATGAGTGTGTGTGTGTGTGTGTGTGTGTGTGTGTGTTTCCCTTCTTTTGGTTTTTGCTGGTGTGAAATTATTTCCTGTGTTTTCATGGGTATAGTTAACCTCCTTATGTTTGAGTTTTCCTTCTAGCACCTTCTGTAGCACTGGATTTGTAGATAGATATTGCTTAAATTTGGTTTTATTGTGGAATGTCTTATTTTATCCATTTACTGTGATTTAAAGTTTTGCTGGGTATAGTAATCAGGGCTGCCATCTTCGGTTTCTTGGAGTGTTCAGGGCATCTGTCATGGACCTTCTAGCTTTTAGAGTCCCCTTTGATAAGTCAGATGTAATTCTAATAGCTTTGCCTTTATATGTTACTTGGTCTTTTTCCTTTCTTTTTCTGTACATTTGATGTTTTGATTATTATGTGCTGAGGGGACTTTCTTTTATAGTTTAATCTATTTGGTGTTTTATATACTTCTTGTACCTTGATAGGCATCTCTTTCTGTAGGTTAGGGAATTTTCTTCTATGACTTTGTTGAAAATGTTTTCTTTGCCTTTGACCTATGTTTCTTCTCCTTCCCCTGTTCCTAATATTCTTAGGTTTGGTCTTCTCATAGTGTCCAATGTTTCCTGGATGTTTTGTGCCAGGAGTTTTTTAGATGTAAGATTTTCTTTGACTAATGTATCTATTTCTTCTATCATGTCTTCAATACCTGATATTCTCTCTTGCATCTCTTATATTCTCTTAGTGAAGCTTGCCTCTGTGGTTTCTGTTCAAGTTCCTAAAATTTTCATTTACAGATTTCTTTCAGTTTTCATGTTATTGATTCTGTTTTCATTTTTCAGGTCTTCAATAGTTTTATTAGTTTCCTTCAACTGTTTGGTTTTTTGGATTTCTTTAAGGGATTTATTAATTTCCTATTTAAGGACCTCTATCAGAGTCATAAAGGCTATTTTAAGGTCTTTGTCTTATGCTTGAACTATGTTGCCATACTCATGGATTACTGTAATAGGGTTGCTGGACTCTAGTGGAGACATATTGTCCTGGATGTTATTGATTATGGTTTATACTGGCATCTAGCTAGTTATCCGGGATTGGTAAGATTGTAAATCTAGGTGCTGATATCTGGTCTTGTCTTTTTTGAAAGGGTGTTTTGTCCCTTGGTTTCTGTTCCTCTCTCTAGTTCTTAGGAGAGTGTGGTAGCTGTGTGCACTTGGCAGAAAATTCTTCTGATAGGTACGGACACTGGGGTTTTCAAGTAAAATGTGTTTTAAGGTATTGGGAGAGGACACTTAGGAAAGCGATAGGCTAAAAGGCAGGGGCTCGGGTGGTCCATAGAAGAGAGGAAAGCAGGGTGTTCCACTAAGATTTGCTTAGTTCCTTGGAAATGGGGCCTGCGAGTGAGGAGAGGCCCCAATAGGTAGTTTGCTCAGAGCTGGGCATAGGGAATTGGATTTGGAGGAGAGGAAGGAGAGGTGAAGATCCACAGTTAGCCTACCTGCTTCTCTGGCCAGAGAGGCCTGCAGGTTTCCAGGGAATGCCTTCTGGAGTTGGGTGCTAGGATAAAGCTGTGAGTGGTCACAGTTCTATTGTTGTAAAAAGGCACCTGACAAGGGCAAAGTCAAAGCATTTAACTAGGGCTTGTTTACAGTTTCAGAGATTTAGTCCATTATCATCATATTGGAAAGCATGGGAGCACACAAGCAGGCATGGTGCTAGAGAAGTAGCTGAGAGTTCTACATCTGTATCCACAGGCATCCGGAAGAGAGAGAAACAGCCTACTTTTGGCTTTTGAAACCTCAAAGCCAACTCCTAATGACATACTTTCTCCAACAAGGCCACACCTACTCCAAAGCTATACCTTCTAATCTTCTCAAGTAGTGCCACTCCCTGATTAAAATATAGGAGTCTATTGGGGCCATTCTTACTCAAACCACCACAGAGAGGAAGGAAGTTTAGAAGAGAGGGTCTACATTATTGTTGGTTCACTGGATATGGTAGCAGAGAGGAAGGGGAGGTTGCAGCTGGTGGTCTGTTACAGAGCTGGAAATGAAACTGGGGAATATGGAGGAAAAGGTGAAGATCTGCAGTTAGCCTACCTGTTTCCCTGGTCAGAGTGGCCTGTGGGTTTCCAGGAAATACCTTCTGGAGTGGAGTGGAGGAGGCAGTCAGCTGAGGGGAATGAGTGAGGGGAAGAAGTTAGGAGGGGAAGATCTGTGTGATCCATTGGAGATGGGGGAAGGAGTGAAGGGAGGCTGAAGAAGGTAGTCTCCTACAGAGTTGGGGATAAGACTGGGACATTGGATTTGGAGAAGAGGAAGGAGAGGTGAAGATCTGCAGTTAGCCTACCTGCTTCCCTGGCTGGAGTGACCTGTGGGTTCCCAGGGCTATTTGCACACTTTATACCTCATTCTGTCATTACAAAGTTCCAACATGATCACTAATAAGTAACTATCATTTTAATTCTAATGAATAGGTATGAAATGTTATTCTGCTATCCCCAGGTTCGTCTGTGATCTTCAGTGGTTAGCACACTGTGCTATATACCTGTGGGATCTGCATTCACAGTGGATTCAATCAACTCAAAGTAAAAACTTATGCCCCCAGAACCAACTAGTGTTGTTTTGCTAAATGGAAATGTTGTCAAACTGACTTCTGAACCCTCGTATTTATATCCATTGATTGATGCTGCTCTCTGCCTGGTTAAAGAAGCTTTTGTTTGCTATGGGTGGCAATTCATGCAGAGACTCATGACTAGTCAAAGTGCTGAGAATAAGTAACTGCTGAGTTATCAGCTGTAAATGAGAGATCTATGTCACCCTCTTCAAGCTGTAGGGAATATCCTAGAAAATGGGGCAGACAGAATGTGATAATCAGAGCATGGCAGGAGCTCATGCAAAGGATGTCTTCTGGACATGACATGACTGTTGCACTCATGAGCTCACAGCCACCAGTTAACTGCACAAGAACCCACACAAGATAGAACCAATATTCTACCATGGATGGGAGATAGGGGCTCATGAGGCTCCATCTCTCCATTAGGAACTATGGGCAATCAATGATTTCTGGAAGAGGGAGTATTATTTTCCTCAGTGGTGTGGCCACTGATAAAATGTCAGTACTCCAGTCGGTAATCTTCAGTCATGCTGATGTATTCACCCATAATTAAACTCAGTGGATCACTAAAAATAAGACACAAAAGTAGGAGCGGGGACAAGCTGGGAAGAAGTTGTTCAGTGGGACAGGGAGAGGGGGATGAGGCAGGATAATGGAGGGCAATGACCAAATTTCATTATATAAATGTCTGAAATTGTCAAAGAGTAAAAAATAAATTTTCTCCCCCAACAAAACACATCTGTACTGAATATACATAGGCTTTCCTTGTCAATATTCTCTGAACAATAAACTTTTTGCATAGCATTCACATAGCAATAGGTATTACCAATAATCTAGAGATAATTTATATAGACAGGAGGCCTATATAGGATATATGCAAATACAACATTATTATATAAAAGAGACATGAGCATCCTCACATTTTGGAGGAGGCAAGAGCCAATTTTCCAAGGAGCTGAGCTACAATTGTACATATACTAACTTAATGACGAAATGAAAATGATGCTAAAACATATTTTCACTCTTAAAAATGTAAACTTGGTATTTTACTAAAGGATTATAATTTGTAAAAACCACTCCAAGAATAAAATAGCAGCATGTTTAATGCCACCACTGCGAATAATTTGTCTTAGGCTAACGTGCACAGACGTTTTCTACAATATACACACATGTATATGTTTGTACACAATGAATAACAAAACACAAACCATTTTGTAAATCACTTTCATTACTTAAAACACAGAAATAAATATTCTTTCATGTGATTATTTCTCTATAACATGAACTTTTTCCTTAATAACTCTTTATTGTCCTTAAATCATCACAATGAAATATTACTAGAGACTCCCTTTCTTGCCTCTGTTGTTTGCAGAGAAAAATATGAACCATGAAAATTTTATAATTGTGTTAAATGAACACAGAAGTTAATGAAAAACCAATCTGGACAAGAGTCCAGATCTCCTGTAGGCTCTTAGTTCCCCATATAATAAATAGATCTGACTTGTCTCCTCTTCTCAAATGTTCTTATCTTTTATAAAACTTGGAACATCATAGATTTAATGTATTAAAATTCCTCACATGAGGCTCCAAAATGCATCAGTTTGAGCACATTAATAATAAATTCAGACTCACCAATAATGCATCAGAGTCAGCTTAAGGAAAGACATCAAAGAACTTCCCTTTGTCATTTCACCACAAGTGAGCCCAGATTTGAAATCTCTACTTAGCTATCCTTGTATCTTAGTTATCCATGTCTGTTATATTAGTTAAATCTTTGCCCACATGAATACTGTCATATGAATCTGTCTGTCCCTTTGTGTCTGAGTGTCCCTGACAAAGGGATTCACTCTCTCCTTTATTAAACAGCAAAGAAAATACCAAGGGGGGAAAGAACGGTGGGTACTTTACAGAAGTCTTTGACAGAGTTTTAAAAGGGATGAAGTCACTGTCTCTGACTGACCCTAACAGATAATAAACAGTACTGTAAACATTATTGTTTATCAAGCAATATTCATATGTTGCTTTCAAGGTATTCATTTTATAAGATTGCTGTCAAACTATATTTGCTGTTTTCAGCAAATGATTATCATAACACACATAAAAATGCATGCATTACTCTTGGACCAAGGGCATGGAAGGGGACATATCTTAAGATTACAGCTATACATTAGCCTAGGATATAAAAATGGATTACATGAAAAATCTAAAGCAAGCAAGATTGGATGTTAAATTGTTCTCTTAAGGGCAGGTTAAACAAACAGGCTGAGTATACAACAGGATATCAGTCTTAAGTCTTAAGTGACCCCAAGGTGTATTATCAGGCTGTCAGGTCTAGCAAAAAATTTAGTCTCTTAGAATGTGAAAGATATTTTTTTCATAATGCATTGCCATAGGAGCCATGGGTCAGACCTCCCACTGGCCTAACAGTATCATTTGGATAGACCCCTGAAAGTTCTCCCCGATAGGAATCTGAAAGAAAATTCTTCCTCATACATCTGTCTTCAAGGGACCATTTTGTTCCAATATATTAATACTTTCCTAATTTCTCTAGGCTAATTGTAAATTCTGTTCACATACACCCTCTTTTAGTCAGATGCAATTTTCATACCTTTTCTAGCTCAGAACCATTCTTCTGCCCCCATACCAGACAAGAAAAACTGCCTTTGGTACAAAGACTCTACCTGTGCCCAGTCCCATGAAGGAGAAAGAAACTAAGCAATGTAGCATTCTAGAATTTGTCCTAAAACTTGGACTTCATTACCAATAGCTGCCAGCCACCTGGTATAATACAGTGCAGTGTTCTTTGTGTCAGAGTCTTTTAATATTACTATCATTGTTTCAGTGCAGATTTATCAATGTAGCTAGCCACTTGGGTGGGAGCACAGTCCATCTAACAAATGAATAGATACTAGGAGTTGGTCAATAGTCAGGCATGAAGTGACCAGTGATACATCAGACTGATATGGCAAAAATTCATTTGACTAAGAAAATATAGTAGGAAGTGGTAAGCCATGACAGGGATGGGAAGAGGGCACAGTGGTAGTGCCAGGAACTAAGGAGTGCTTAATGCCCAAATTAAGAGAGACTGCAATCAAGAGAGACTTTCTGGAGGATAAAAATGAGGATGAGAAGGAGTTGTCTTTAGAAGCCATAATGTTTGAAGATATGGTGTTGTGTGTGTGTGTGTGTGTGTGTGTGTGTGTGTGAGAGAGAGAGAGAGAGAGAGAGAGAGAGAGAGAGAGAGAGAGAGAGAGGCAAATTACAAAAAAAAGAATTGCACACACCTATGTAAGTTGATCGTAACTGGTTTCTATTACTTAATTATTAAACCAAGCTACAGGCAAGTCGCTTTTGTATTCACACATGTATACTAGCCTGCCTCTTGACCCACCCACTTAAGCCCCCAAATAAAACATACAGTGTTTGTCACTTGGAAAATGTGCAGCTAAACACCACTTCAGTTCTGATGTCTGTTAATTTTCCTTGTAAGCTCAGCCTAGTACCAACATTTAAATGCCACCAACTTGAGGGCTTTTTTGTTCCTTACTGTAGTACTGTGACTATTATCTTTCAGTTGGATAGAGCCCTAGAAATGATGTTAGTCCATTTGTTTGGTATGTGTAGGGGCTAAGGAGATAGTTCAGCATGTAAAGTGTGAGGATCAGAGTTTGGATCCCCAGAAACCCATGTAAATGCCAGTTGGACACTCAGCTGTCTAGCCAGGAAGGAAGAAACAAAGGATCCCCAGAGCCAACTGGCTATAAGACTAGCCAGATCTTCAAGCCTCAGGTTTGATGAGAGACTTCCAAAATTAATAAGGTGGAAGAGCAAAGGAAGATGATTCCTGACATCAGCCTTGGGCCTCCAGGCACACATAAGTGCACCCATACACATACAAAAGTGTATATGCACACACACATGAAAAGGTAAAGAAAAATGCCCAGCATGGTTGTGAATGCCTGTAATCTCAACACGTGGGAAGACTGAGGCAGGAGAATCATAAGTTCAAGGTCAGCCTGGGTTACACAGCAAGTTTCAGGACATTCTGAACTACTATATAGTAAGACCTCAGGAATTAAAAACACTAATATAAAAAAATAATAGGTTTAATATAAAAGCATATCACTGTTGAGTGAGGTGCTTTCCTTTAATTAGAACATTCCTGCTTATGGGAGACATTCTCTATTTCACTATTGCTAATGTTAACCATTTTCCTCCCTGCTCAGCTGTGATCTAAAGAGGACAATGTTCTAAGTAACTGGGTTGGACATGGATGAATATTTTTGTGTAAAGTGCATGTAAATCCCACACACATCTCCTTTTGGCAGGCCTGTCACCCTCCACGGGCTGTAGATACCAGGTTACAGCCTTGTTGGGTCACAGCTGTAGGTGGAGTGACCAGAAACCACTGTCCATGAAATAAGGATGGATTATAGAGCAGGCCACAGAGGCAAGAAAAGCCAAAACTTAGTTCTAAATAGCTAAGATCCAAATCAGCTATAAATCAAACAGATGAGTGATTACTATTAA
>CABHPP010139618.1:15715-44517 GCA_902168425.1 Peromyscus attwateri | reverse complement strand
TGTGTGTGTGTGTGTGTGTGTGTGTGTGTGTGTGTGTGTGTGTGTGTATCTCTGTATGTGTACATACACATGCTTGGGCAAAGGGGATAGATAGTAAATGGATTTTTTAATGAAATGATATGAATGAGCTTACAGTTTTGAAATAATCCAGGATTCTTCCTATGTCCACACAACATGAATCAGTTTGCATATGTTTGGTACAATGTGATGCCTGTGCTCACTTTATTTAATAAAATGCCTTCTAAATTTTCACACGACCTCCCACTTCACTCTGTTTACTTTGCCAAGGAAAGCAATGCTTTGAATATTAAGATTTGTATCAAGGGTTTATAAAATCATGCACAAGTGTAGACTTCAGAAACTGGGTTGTTCACACACTGGTAATAATGTCTTATACCTTATAAAGCTGCTTTGAAAACCCACACATCTTTCTGTACTTAAAAAATGTAAATGACTTTTTTGCCCATGGGGAGATTAATAAATTCACCAAGGTGAAAAAAATGAATTCAGTCTTTCCCAGTAAGAAAATTGCTCAAAGATTAATTTAGCCTGTTTAATTCAGCTCTCAAATGTGTCTTGGAACTCTAAAATATTTTTTTAAACCTTCGGTGCACCTGAGGCATCAATTTGATTATTTTTACTCTTGATTTTAATGTGTCTACTTTCTTCTGTATCAAGCTATTTTCACTCCCATTCAGTTCACTTTGGTCTTTTAAATTTTTTTAGAAGATTGTTGCTACCCATATTTTTGCTGATGACTTTTCTTATGCTATTCTGGGCACAAGCTACAGGAAACTTGCTACCAATACCACATTCTCCCCACCCCTTTCCTGTCTCAGATCTTTTACAAGGAAACTAATATCTGGGGGAAAGAGGCTCCTAACAAACCATCAGCTACATCCAATGGACTTCCAAGGTTCTATTGTATTTGCCAAAACGGAAAAGTGACTCAATCAAATCCCACATTCCTTCTGCATGTTCCTCTTGTTGCAAAAAAAAAAAAAATACATATACTGTCCCACTCTTCCTTATTGTTTAGTTTAAATGACATGAAATTGTTTTAGTACTGATTCAGCTCCTGAAGTCAAAGCACAGTTCATTACACAATACCATGTGCAGTATCTTTCTTTTTTCCCTTCATATCACCCTGACTAGATTGTTAAATAAAATAGAATAGACTTTGTTTGTATTTTATATTGAAATTCACTTCCTTTGTGTCTTTATTTATTGCTTTGTTTCACATATTCACATATACCATGAATGATGAATAATTTCATTTTGATTTGAAATAATAGGTATTTTAAAAATAGATCTTTATTCCTTTCTAGCTTTGAGATGACTTTTAGCAGAAATATCCACATGGTGCCCATAATCCTAGGAAACAATCATTTCACTACTATGCCTATTCTAAGGTCCTCACTCCTCTTAAAATATCAATACTCCCAAGATGCTTAATTTTTGTAAATTGTTTACAGTTTTTGATAAAATGTATGTTAAATCTAACATGTTAAAGCTGAGACTTCTATGTGTCCTTCCACTGTGCTCCACTCAAGCTATAAAAATATGTCCAATCGGATTATGGCCCCCAGATCTGTGAACTTGCAACATAGACAGAGACAATATGCTCATTAAGTCACACCCGTTGTAGCTCACACCTTAGCTTCAGGTCCCCACTCTGTAGTTTACATGTGATTAGTTCCAAGCGGAATGGATTAAGGGGACAAAAATTCCAGGACTACAAGCGCAAGGAGGTAGAAGAATCATTTCTTTGCTTTCTAAAGTGGCATGTGGCCTCTCTTCATTATCAAGAGGGCAGAGGTCACAGCACTCAATGCAATTTCAGGCCTGGTGCTTCTGTATATTGGGCACAGGACCTAAGTTTTCACTCCCCTAAGAAATAATAAGTTCGCCGGGCGGTGGTGGCACACGCCTTTAATCCCAGCACTCGGGAGGCAGAGCCAGGCGATCTCTGTGAGTTCAAGGCCAGACTGGGCTACCAAGTGAGTTCCAGGAAAGGTGCAAAGCTACACAGAGAAACCCTGTCTCGAACCCCCCCCCCCAAAAAAAAAGAAATAATAAGTTCAAATACAAAGAAAATGCTGTGTAAAGTCTGGGGCAGGGAGGAGGGGTGGGGAGAGAGAGGAGACCTGCCAGCTGTCTTGACTACAGAACTAGTGAAATGCTATGATGGGGGACATATCTGCTGGCAGAACAGCCTAACTTGTATTTCAAGAGCAAAACTGAAAATTGAAATCAGACTCTAGGAGGGTGCAGGTGGTGACAGGCAGAAGGGAATTCTGAAATGCCACTATTTCTGAATGGGTTGTGCAGACTGTAAACACAGTGCCTGCTGTGCTTTTCAGGAGGATGTGTGCACCTATGTTCTGGATTAGGTAGCTGAATGGGGTAAGGTTTGAAGGAGACAAAACTCTAAAAGACAAGAATATATTCTTTAAATCAACAAAAATGCCAAACTAGTGAGAGTACACATAAAATGGGTTCAGATAAAAAATATCATAAAAAGTAAGAGTAGAAAGGAGTGTTGGCCTGTAAGGTAGCATATGTGTGGCTAAATTAATCCTAAGCTATAGACAGGTGATATCATAGTCTGCATTCCTTAAAAGTAGTAACTTATTTTGAATAAATGTTAATATAAATCTCCTTTTAATCTTAATGTCAAGGTTAAATGAATTCTGAGACAATTAGATACCTAAGCAAAAATGAAGACACAAAGTCTATTTGTGAATTTTGGATTTTTAAATTTCATTAAAATTTTTTGCTTTCCATTACCTCTAAGAGCAAGGCTTTGAAAAAGTAAAATATCATGTTAGCTTTTCAGAGAAAAGAGCCTGCAAGGCCTGGTCTATAATTTCTGATAATGTGTTTTAAGGCTAATGAACTTTGAACAAAAATCCAAATTCTCAGATAACAAGAAACTTGTTAATGGACTCAAGGACACAGCTCAGCCTATCACTCATGAAGTCAGAGGTTGTAGTGGGTGAGTGCCAAAGAATTAAAAATATTCTCCGAACTAAGCTTATGAAGGTCCTTTCTGTTCAAATCAGACAGTGAAAACAGCACCTTTTCCCATGAGGCAGTGGTGTTCCAGGATCCTGATGCAAAACATGCTTGCATATCCCTGCTGGGCAATGTGCCAGCTCATTCCAGGTGCTGAGTGGATATGTGATCAAATGAACAATGGGATTTATCAATGAAATGCTTTCTCCACTCTATTGGGAAAGGCAGTTATTTCCTGTTTCTGTGAAGTTCTTTGCTCCTGGTTTTCCACATGACTGCCTGTTGTTTGCATTTTCTTTTTAATGTGGGTGTGGTTAGGCAAGAGTGTCATATTGGTGTGTGTGTGTGGGGGGATGGGGATGTGTGTCTGTCTGTCTGTGTCCGTGTATTCATGCACATATACGTGTATTTTCATACTCTTGTATAGTGGGTAGCTGTTCCAGCTTTGCCTTGGAAGTACTACCCCCATTGAGGCTTCCTGTAAATGTCACATCTACCAGGTCGGGCTGAGAAAGGAGCCCTTAAGACTCGAGATCCGGATGTGCCAGCTCTCTTGGTTCATAGATCCTGGACACTGGAGGTAGATTGAGCAGAGTTCTCCAGAGAACACCACCAGACTGTGCTACACCTTTCCCAGACCCTGTAACCTATCCCTTTACTTGTAAGTTACCCCGCAAAATAAACCTCCCTTTTAACTACATGGAGTTGCCTTAATACTTCCACCAATACTCTTGTCTTCTCTTTGCATGACTGTTAAGTATTTTCACTATTTAAAATCTCAGCTTTCTTCTCTTCTTGGTCTATATTTAAATTACGGGGTTAGGGAGAAACTTGGTGCTAGGGAAATTCCCAGGAATCCGCAAGGATGGCATCAACTAAGACTCCTAGCAATAATGGAGAAGGTGCCTGAACTTACCTTTCCCTATAATCAGATTAGTGACTACCCTAATTGTCATCATAGAACCTACATGCAGTATCTGATGGAAGCAGATGCAGAGATCCACAGCCAAGCACCGGGCTAAGCTCCTAGACTTCAGTTGAAGAGAGGGAGGAGGGAATCACAGGAGCAAGTGAGGTCAAGATTATGATGGGGAAAACCAGAGACAGCTGACCCAAGCTGGTGGGAGCTCATAGAATCTGACCTGTCAGCTGTGGAACATGCATGGGACCAAACTAGGCCTTCTGAATATGGGTGACAGTTATGTGGTTAGATATGTTTGGGGACCCCCTGGCAATGGGACCAGGACTCATCCTGGGTACATGAAACAGCTTTTTGGAACACATTCCCCAGGGTGGGATACCTTGCTCAGCCTTGACATAGGGGGAGGGGCTTGGTCCTGCCTCAACTTAGTATGCCACACTTTCTGACTCCCAAGGGAGGTCTTACCCTCTCTGAAGAGTGGATGGGGGGTGGGATTAAGGGAAATGGGGGGGGGGAAAGAAAAGGGGGGGGAGGGGAAACTGGGATTGGTATGTAAAATGAAAAACAAAAACCTTTTATTTAAAACAAATTAAAAAATAAAAAAAGAAGCCCCCCTAAAACAAACAAGCAAACAAACAAAAAATCAGGGTTGTCACTCTGAGGTGTGTTTGGGTGGTGTCACTGACAAGCTACTCATGTGACTGTGGAACATGTGGCTGTGACCTTTTCTTCAAAGGCCTAGAGGAGCACATCCCTCCATCAAACACACATCGCCACTTACCGTTCCATGCTGAACACAACAGTTCAGGATCAAGTGAATTGGATTTCCCAAACCAACTCTTCTCTCTCATGCTCCCTTTCATTGACATCATTCATATCATCTTGTTTCTTTCTTGCTCTTTAGCCAAATCTAGAATTCTGTTTCCTTGCCATCTTCACATTTACCTGCCTTTCACTTGGTCTTCTATTTTTCAACCCTAAGAACTTCTTATTTCTAATAATAACTTGTTACTGTTGTGACCTTCTAGATGTCCCAGACGCCTTCTCGTCTCCCTCCCCATTGTCATGTTGAGGCCAGAGGAATCTTTGTAAAAGCAATATGCCCATGCCACAGCCCTGCTCAGTCTCTGTGGTATTTCCTCCTAAGACGTCACAGTAGGAATTTAACTCATCAGAATCAAAGATCTTCCACAAACTTGTCCATTCCCAGCTTCACCAACCCTTCTGATGTGTGCTGCATGCTCCTGCTGTGTGCCTGCCTACTGGGAAATCAAAATCCTGTGTGTTTTAAACTTTGCTCTTTTCGTCTATCTCGCCACTTCTGTCTGAAATACTGAAGTGGCCACCTGAGTCCTTTGTCTTCCTTCTGCCCACCTCCCCATGGTCTTTTCCTCTAACTCAAGCAGTTTCACTCTTGGGAAAACATTCTGTTTTCCGCAAATCTATGGTCTCTGAACAGTTGACACTCCTCTTATTGCCATGCTATTCGAAACTGTGTGATGGTACCTGCTCCTTTAGCACTTTTAAGATAAGTATTGTTTCACTCAACCTATTCCAGAGCCTATCATATTGTCTGACACATAGTAGAGATGAATTATTTCTTCCTAATGGATAAATTCACAGTTGGAAATGGGGAGTGGGTAATTAGAGCTTGAAAATGGAGAGAAAACATGCTTCTGATAATGGACACTTTGGCTATGGCATATTGTGGTTTTTCATAGACCAGGATATTTAGATTTCAGTTATAAAATTAAAAGCATACTATTAAAATGACCACAATAGTAAAGTAGGGTTGAGCTTTACGTTTAATGTCCCAAATTTAGTGAGTGTTTCTATTAGGCATTGGATTTTATGTTTATGTGAAGCTTGGACTAACCTGAGCTGCTTGTGTTTCATTATGAAATTGGAGCTTGTATCCCCTCGTGGTAAGACCCCAGTTCAACACTCTGCAGTTTCAAGCAATCACTTTTTAAAATGTCAGTTCTTGTGGCTTTGGAATTGAGTGACGGCCAAAAGTTTTAGCAAAATATCTGAACAAAATTACTCACCAGTGTCTTTTGAGTTGTGAATAAAAGGAAGCAAGACTGAAAAAAAGTGGAGTCCTGAGTTATGTTATTCTTGGCATAAATTAAATGTGTTTCCTATCTTGGGAAAATTTTCTAAGACCTTAAAAATATTCATAGGTCATCTATCTGAAAAGTTTAGCCCACCTCTTCCATTCATTTCTGTTTCCCTCAACTTTTCAGAGAAACCTTGACCCTGGCAACACTAGGTCTTTAGAACATTCTCATCTATTTGTGATTTTTCTTTAAAGAAAAAGGATTTGAAATTACTTGGAGCCAATTTACTGTGAGAAAAATAGAAAAATCGCTTAACCTCCTGGTGTCTTGTTTCTCACTCGTTGGCAAGCTGATGGGAGAGTTTATGTTCTGTTTAAGACACAATTCCATGGATGGTATTTCAAGTTGGAAATGGTATTGATTATCCAACAGGAAGCATGAATGCTAAAGAGAATTTGACCTTCGGGCTAAGTACTTATTATCTAGTGGACCTCATCTGTCACATTTCAATGTGAAAAATTTTATAAGACTCTTATATTTGATATTTTGTGAAATTATATTTATAAATTTCTTGTCATTTATGAGGTCTTCATTACAGTGATGTATAGTTTATATGAAAAATTTGGACCATTTTAATTTTACCTTCTGACAAGTTTTGACATGTGCTTGTACTTTCTTTTAAATGATCTACTACTTTCTTCTTTTCCCACAGGGAGCATATAATTTACCAGAAAGACAATATTATTCAGGAGAAGGTTTTCCCTTTCTCTCAAGCCACTCCTCATTTACTATGTGTTGTGACATTGCTCCTCAGCAGAATAAACCAGAAAAGATGCAAAAAATGGCCCTAAGGAAGAAAAACCTGTACTACACTGCATTAAAAAAAATCACATCCTACATTCAAGTTTTGGTTTAAAAGTAGATATGTAATCATTTTTGTATAAGATCCTACATTGGCATCTGACTTGTCTTATTTAATTTTTATAAAAATCATCTGTTCTATTTGAGGGTACAAAAACCATTCCAATAATTTTAAATAATAGAATGTAACCTACCCACACTCACCCTATACATGTGGTGTAGAGTACTAGACTTATTTCTCCCATTTAACTACAAATTCTACCTGTATATTGACATTTCTCCAGCCCTTCTGATGTTTTCCTCAGCCTTGCGTACTTGGATAACATATTTACTTTCAACAACATTGGTTAATTAATTAATTAATTAGTTAATTAATTGATTGATTAATTGATTATCTAACTATGTCATCCAGGCCAGCCTGAAAGTCACAATGTAGCCCATGCTCACTTTAGTTTGGGATCCTCTTGCCTCTGCCATTGCATCCTAAGTACTGGGATTAGAGGTTTGTATTACTGTACTTGGTCATATTCCATTTGCTTTTTTTTTGAGATCAACATCTATTAAAATGTTACTAGGTATTTCTTATTCATTGGCCATTAATTTTAAATGTTAGTTGGAAATAAAATAGTGAGACTGATAGGAGAAAAATTAATATAATGGAAGTTGAACCTCTAGTTCGATGGTATGAAGGGTTCTTTAGATTTGTTTCCTGTGGAAATCGGGGTCCATATTTTAAAACTCAACAACAGATATTTAGTATCATTGAAAATAGTCTTAATTGCATAAAAATTAAAAAAAACAATGAAATCTTGTAAAAAGCAAGAACATGGCAGTTCAACAGAGACCGCTCACACTTTGTCTTGTAGCTCTGCAAATAGAAACTGCCTCACACTGTCAAGATGTAGAACATGAGCTCTCTCCTCCCTCACCACCAGTTGGAGGGCTTTGTCCCTGGGAGGAGCAGGTGCTCTATGTCTCTCATCATGCTACTTATAACCTGGCCACAGTGAAGTTCTAGAATGTTCAGGAGCAAGGTGAGGTCCCCATGCTTGTCCAGCCTCCACTTGTTTAAAAGAGCCCTTCCACTGAGTAGAAGGCTGCAAGAACATTGGGTCCCAGTTAGCCTTGCTCTGAGTCTAGACACAGAGGGTACTTGCTTGAAGCAGAAACTAAGAAGAACTTAATTAAGCTGGGACTTATTCTATTCCACTGAGCACTCAGCTCCTAGAGTGGGTATGCCATTCAAGAGAAGTTCCAGGGAAAAATCCTGGGCTCAGATTTTATCTGGAATGACAAGCAGGCTGCAAAACAGCATCTAAACCATTCCCTAAGGAACTAATGTCATTTGCCACAGATAATGGAGGTCGAGCTTCAGTATGCTGAGTTTTCATGAACAGTGGAGGCTATGATAAAAGGTTACTCGTTACATGGACTGAACTGTAAGCTGGTTAGTTTTCAGGATAAATGGGAGGACTCTTCCAGAGGCCTAAAGAAATACTAAACACTGAACCTAGGAACTGTACCTGTAAGGAGCCAGAATTTAATTGGATTGTTTTTACAGGGGACATTTTTGTAATACTACAGTCATTAGTCATTATTAGTCATAATACTACAGTTATTAGTGCTTAATAACTGCACGTGGTCAAGGAAAGAGGAGAAGATGCCTGCTGGGAGCACCGTAACCACAGATGCAGAGTAACTGGAGTGTGCTCTAAGCTGTGCTCAGCTAGACAAAACACCAAAAGCTTACCACAAAGCAAGTGGTAGCAGACAATGGGAGTAATCTAGCCAGTCAACGAACAAACAACAGAACAAATGAAAGGGATCAGACGGCATGCTAACAAGGAACCAGTAGTCAGAGATGCTATGTTGTCAAAACAGCCATCTTCTAACAAAAAAGAAAATTTTAAGACAAATAAAGCAACAGGGGAGTGTGATACCCAAACTAAAATTGGGTTGCGAAAACTGAGCAAGTAATCAGATGTGGAATTTAAAGGAGCCAAAGATAGCCACTACAAATACAGACACTCTTCAAATTATGAAATTTTAATTATATAAATCAATCATAAATAGAAAAATCTCATAATTCAAATATGCAAGCAATATACATAATCTACCAAAAACCACACATGGCTTAGCCACAAAGTATAGCAGATTCAGCCATTTCACCTTGTGATCACACCTATTACACAGGAACTGGCACTTGCTGCTGCTTCCTGCCATGTTCATCACCCCCAAAATTGCTAGTCCCATTAAAGGTTAAAATTCAGACTTCTAAGTATAGCTCCTACCAAGCGTATGTTACTTTCTCATCATCATGAAGTTCAGGAGATCATGTGTTATGCTAATGAGTATTCAGGGAACCACAGGAAACCTGGATAAAGAAATAAAGTTTCTAGATCTATACAAACTACCAAAGTGGCTGGGAAAGAAATAAACAAAATGGATAGAAGTGCATTTCTGTAGTGAAGACCTCACAGAAGTAACTAGAAAAGCCACATATAAAATATCAGAGGCTGAGGTGCATTTAAAGGGGAACTCATGTAAATTCTCCATCAGTGATTTCCAAAGCAGAAGAGAACTTAGCAATTCCCGGCTCATTTAAGGCTCCAATCCAAATGGCCACGAGGAAAGGTCACTATAACTGTTTTCTCCCAAGAGAACTCTTTAAATCACCAACAAACCACATAGAAGACAGACACCCTGACAAGTGGAGTGCAAGGTGCTTCATCAGTTAAAACCAACACATCGACAGAAGGAAAACAAAACCACTATTGAATTATCTCAATCCAGAAAAAGCATTGGAAATGTTCCTCACCATTTCATGACAAAAGCACTCAATAAACCAGGAAAAGAAAGCAAGGGCACTCAATACTGAGCACCTGCGACAAACCCACAGAGAATGCTCTTGCTGAAGAAGTGGATGCTGTCTTCTGTAAGTGAGAAATGCAAAGGATTGCCGTTCTCATTCCAACATTGTACCTGAGGTTCTATCCAGGAGACGAGGCAAGAAAACCAAGTACAAGTAAAAATACAGATTGGAAGGAAAATAAGTATTCAGAGTTGGCATATTCACAAAAATCTCCGAGGAATCCTCTAAAACACTATTAGGACCAATGTGTTCAACCAGTTGGCAAAGCACAACTCCAATGTACAAACACTATTGTACTTCCCTAATTTTTTTTTTTTTTGGTTTTTCGAGACAGGGTTTCTCTGTGTAGCTTTGTGCCTTTCCTGGAGCTCACTCTGTAGCCCAGGCTGGCCTCAAACTCACAGAGATTCTCCTGGCTCTGCGTGCGCCACCACTGCCCAGCCCTTCCCTAAATTTTTAATGAAGAGATAAAATTCAACTGAAAAGTTCCATTCAACTAACACAAAAATAAAATACTTAGGAAAAAATTGACAAAATTACAAATATCTGAAGGTTATATTCTTATGACCACAAAATATTTGACAAAACTGAAGACAATTTAAGTGGCAGGTGAGATGGTGCACACTTCTAATGCCAGCACTCGGGAGGCTGCGGTAGGAGGATCCCAAGCTCAAGTTGGACTGGGCAACACAGAAAGTGCCATGTTAGTCTGCTCTGTGGAAAGACCCTGAGCCCCCGAAAACAAAAACCAAACCAATTCAACATAGAGAAAGACCAAACAGCAAAGAGATCTAATCAAATGAAAACATGTCTACAGTTTAAAAAGAAAAGTCTGGTTAAATGGACAAGGGTAGCATCCCAGCTTCATGGATTACAAGAATTTAATTTTGTTAATATGGTCATATGTCCCAATTTGCTGAAAGACTCTATGCAAATCCCATTGCTGTTATAGTCCACTTCTTCACAATAATAACTGAACACATGTTCATATGTATAGTGGTATTTTATTTGTGCTGAAATGTGATTTTATTTGTATGTTAATAAATAAAGTTGCCTAGGGGTCAGAGCTATTAGCAAGCCATAGCGAAAGCCAGGGCGGTGGTGGTGCACGCCTTTAATCCCAGCACTTGGTAAGCAGAACTAGGTAGATCTCTGTGTGTTTAAGGATACAGCCAGCATTGGAGACACACGCCCTTAATCTCAATACCAACCATAGAAAACTTGGGAGGTCTGTACAGAGAGGCCGTGACGAGACAGCCACGTAGTTGGGTTTACAACCAATGAGAAGGAAGAACTAGAACTCTTTATAAGACAACTGCACAGGAAGAAACTCCCTTTTTGGAGCGGTCTTTTAGCGGGAGAAGCTAGCTGGAGGAAAGCAGGTAAGGCTCCTAGCTCTGACCTCTTGGGCTTTCATCTTTACATTGGCTCTGTGTTTCTTATTTAATAAGGCGGTTGGTTACATCTACACATATGCATTTATAAATGACTGAGAGTTGGTAAAAGAATCTGGAAAGCCAGAAAACAAAGCATAAAGACTCATGTATAAGGGCTTGGGAGATGGCTCAGTGGGTAAGGGTACTTGCTGTGGAAGCATGAAACCTTAGGTTTAAATCAGGAACCAAGTAACATACTTGGTAGTACGATTCTTGTCTGTAATCTCAGAGCTATGTATGTGTATGGGGCACAGAGAAAGGAGGAAGGAGGATCTCTGGGGGCTTAGAAGTATCCAAGCTCCAAATTTAGTGGGGACACTATCTCACAGAAAGGAAGTGGAAAGCAAGATATCTGATGTCCTTTGCTGGTCTCTATGTTGCCATGGGCACATTTACATGTACTTGAGGATACACACACACACACACACACAGACACAGACACACACACAGACACAGACACACACACACACACACACACACACACACACACACACACACACACGGGCATGGCTAGGGCTCAAGTATCTTAAGTTCAAAATTCATTACAAAGCAAGTGGTAGTTGAGATATTATGTTCCTGCCATAAGGACACATGATGATGTGATTTAAGAGTCTAGAAGTAAAGTCTGTGTTTCACTTTAAGAAGGATACTAGCTGGATCTGACTTGAAAACATCCTCCCACAGGACTAATGTTCAGGGTACCAGAAGATGCCATGCAAGCTTCCAAGGGAGGGAAGAAACTAATAGACCTATCCAGCTATGAAGCTTATGAACTGTAACAATGATAATCATAAGTGTGCACTAGTGATATACATATCTTCATGGTAACCAACAGCTCCTTAATTGAACTTAAGGCCCACTCAGCAAGAGGGAAATCATGCCTAGTGCTGGGAATCTAGCCAACAACCCATAGCCAGTGAAGTCATGGATCTTGGAAAAGAATTTATCCAAGTATAAATAAGTATAAATATTTATCCTTATATCCACTGGTAAGTGTAACTCTCAACTTCAACAAAGGACTTCTTTTTACAATAGATAGAGACCATTACAGAATACCACAGCAGATCATCACCCTCCCCACAAATAAACCAAAAGAAACAAACAAAAAATGTTCATATGGTGCCCAGAGCCAAATGATATGTTTTCAATACAGCTTCTTCACTAAAGGGAACACCGTGGAAGAGGGGTCAGAAAGATTGTAACATACAGAGGAAGAGGAAGTCTGCTTTGAGATTGTGTCTCCTAGAAGTGTCAGGGAAGCTACACCCATGAATTCTCACAAAATGGCTGTCTAAACAAGATCTGAACAAGAACAACAATAGACTTGGTAACACAGACAGGGAAAACCCCACAGGTCTGGAACCCTAGACAAGAACTAAATGGAAAAATGGTCTATTCCATGGAAGAGCCCCTAAATTGATGATCTAACACCATATAGTCAAGACTGAGAAGTTTGTGTTCATATATTTAGGAATAAATGTGTATGTGTATATGTATATATATGTATGTATGTATATTCATGTATATATGTATATGTATATGTATATGTATGTACCATATATATGTATATGGACTAAATACATATATTCCTAAAGGAAGGGAATATATGTTTTACATATAACATGTATATTTACATACATATATGTAAAAGAGGCCATGATTCTGAAAGTGGGGGGAATCAGCACGTGGGAAGAGTTGAAGGGATGGAGAAAACGGAAGGGTGGGAATGATATGATTATAGTTTAATTTCAAAAATAAAACAATTATTAAAAATGTAAAACCATAGGCTTTGAGTAACAATGACATGCCAGATTAGTATAGATTGTCAGTTGTACAGATGATTCAGTCTGTGTGAGATGTTGATAGTAAAGAAAATTGAGTGGGGTAGGGGATGTATGAAATACCATTATTTTCCAATCATTTTTTTTTTCTGTAAACAAAGTCCTGTTGGGAAGTATAAAAGCTGGATGAAGAATCTGATAGATTTTTTTCAAAAGGAAGATATACAAATGGTTATTAAATAGGAAAGATGCTTTCCATCTTTAGTAATTTGCTAAAAAAATTGTTATATTGTATAGGCGTGTATGCACATTATTAAAAATACAAAACCATGTATAACGGGAAACAAAAGCTCTCATTTGAAGAGCAACAGAAATTCTACTTTTGCTCTTAAGACAAATATTTAGGACAAAATCATTATAATGGAAATTACTTAAGTAACTGCATAACAACAAACTGTACAGTGAGGTTAAGGGCTAGGTACCAGTGTTCTGTAGCTGATGATTTCCATGGACTCAGAGGAAGCCAAGAGCACCAGTGTAATGAAGACTTAGAGTTTACTACCCAATGAAGCAGACTGAGCTGATTAAGCATTTACAGAGCTTGTAATTAATATCTATGCTCAAATATTAAATTTGGGCATCATTATTTTAGTGGCCCAATAACTTGAAGGAGCCATCATGTCAGACAGTAATAATCAAATTGCTGGCAGCATGTATACTCTGTATGTATATAAGCAAGCCAGAATCTTAGTTTGTACATTTGCTTCCCAGGCTTCATTCCCTGAAGTATATTTGTATAGTGAAAAAATAGGTCCAACATATTTCCAGAATGCAAACTTGGGATTTGGCTATCTCTAAGGGGTCTTCTAGAATACTTTACTACTCATTAGATGGAAGGAGAGCCAAGAAAACAACAGTTGAAAGATGAATTTCTTTGGTAAAGTGATATCACATTGATTTTTTAAACATTTTTAATATGCATAACCTACATTACATAGCAATAATTCTGCTTCCTATTGGGTATTTAAGATAGATGGGGTATTTACACACATGGGGCCAGTGTATTTTCCTTTTTAGATTTGATTTTATTAGTTTCTTTCCTGATCTTTCCTATTTCTTGTGGTCTATCTGCTTTGGGATTGGCTTCTTAATGTTTGTCTAGCACCTTGGAGTGGGTCATTGGGTTATTTATTAGATATCTCTCTAGAATTTTTAAAAGTTTTTGTTTTGTGTATATGGGTGTTTTCCTGTGTGTATGTTTGTGCACTGCTACGTGCCTTGTGCTCTTGGAGGCCAGAAGAGGGCATACTGGCACTGGAGTTACAAATGGTTGTGAGCCATCATATGGGTGCTGGGAATCAAAATCAGGTCTTCTGGAAGAGTCGTCAATGAGCCAACATCCTCTAGCTTTCTAATATCTACATTTATAGCTATAAACTTTCCCTTGTCTGTGCTCAGAGGCTCTGGTAAGATGTGTTCTCATTTTTATTTAAATCGAGGGAGTTTTAAAATTTCCTCTCTTACATATTCAATGACTCACTGTTCATTGAAAAGCGTATTGTTGTGAGATATGGTGGTGAATGTCTCTGATCCCAGCCCTTGGGAGGCAATGGTGGGGTGGAGTAGATCTCTTTTGGTTCAGGGCCAACCTGGTCTACATAGTAAGTTTCCTCAGAGTTCTGATATTGTCCACAGGCTCAGTCACCAGCACCATAGTCCACCATGACTTTACAAGTAGGAATAATTTGGAGACATTTTATGTTTCAAGAGATTTTATAAATCCCAACAACTTATGTTGTTTGGTTGGCAAATATTGGAGAATCATTAGAAATTGAATCATAGATTGTGTGGTTATATGAGAGTAAATCCAGGAAGAGAGATAGGAAATTTTTATATTATGTTTTAAAATAGCAGTTCTCAATTGGTGGGACATGACTTCTATGGGGGTCAAATGGCCCTTTCACAGGAGTCTCATATCAGATACCCCACATATCAGATATTTACATTACAATTCGTAACAGTAGCAAAATTACAGTTATGGAGTGGCAACACAAATAATTTTATGGTTGGGGAATCACCATAGCTTGAGGAACTGTATTAAAGGGCCACAGCATTTGGAAGGTTGAGAACCATTGCTTCAAAATAAAGGGAGACTACAGAAAAGACTGAAAGTGGTCCTGTAGTTCAAACAGGTTTAGTGCAAGCAGGAATGAGGAAGACAGGATCTAAACAGAGAAAAGAATGGGGTTGGGGTCTGACATTCAACATTGGTGGAATATTGGGAGGATGGTCTACTCATAGCAAGAATAAAGGGGTGAGAGTTCATGGAGAGTTCACACCATTGTGTCTATATGTTTGTCAGTGATATGACAAAGGAATCACAGCCTGTTTCTTCACTGCTGCTTTTCTATCAGTGCTAAGCAGGGGCCCAGTAAAAATAAGCAATTGCTGAATAAACATATGTTTGAATGAACTCTAAGTAAGATGAAAGAAAGGATGATGGCTTAGGAGAGAAGGAAGAATGATATGAATGTAAATATTCTCATTTTAATTTAAAACCTCTTCTCAAATTCTGGCGGTGCACAGGGGCTTTCTTGCTTTTGTGTTTTTATTTTTCCTAGCTGGCAAAAGGAATCTATTGAAAATTTTGACAGTAGACATTCTTAACCTTATATAGAAGTAGTGAATCAGTTATCATGAAATAACACAACTTTTCAATAAACAACAATATTAAGAACTCTAACCCTAGTAGTGTGTCACATCCATATCATCACTGAAACATCTTCCTGCAAAAATTATAACTAAGTCTGTCATAATGAGTATTATGTTTAAACTGTTGGCTTAGTTAGGCTTTGCATAGCTCAATTTACACAAGCATGTACATTCATTTCATCTAAAATATTTTACAAGCAATTTGCCCTTTCCACATTCTCTTTGCTAGCATAGATGTTTAGTTCTATGAACCTGTCAATCATATCTAAAGTCAATATCTGGAGAATAGATATTCAATAGAGAAAGTGAAAACATGTTACTGATGCTGCTGTTCTTGATAATAAAACTATATATGAGGAAAGAAATTTTATGCACTCCTCTTTTCTTGTCTCCTTTTCTTTTAAATACAGTAGATAGTCTTGATCTGATTCACCAATAAGAATATAAGAACTCTGAAATACAGAGAACTGAATGTGGGCCAGCTGGGACTTTAGACCTTGGGTAATTATGATAAGTTCCATGACTTTTATTTTTTATCTTCCTGGATTAGTTTTCTTGTTGCTATGACAAAACACCCAGACAAAAAGAAAGAATGTTTCATATTTCTAGGCTACAGTCTATCATGGCAAGAAAGTATTGGCCATAAGACCTTAAGGCTTCATGTCTGTCTGTAGTCAGGGAGAGGAGAGTTGTGGTGATATATTGTGTTCTCCAATAAGACTTACCTGGGGATCAGAGGACAGAGCCTGCCACTAAATTAGACGAAGAGGTCAGGCAGTGGTGGCACACACCTTTAATTCTATCACTCGGAAGACAGAGATCTGGATCTCTGTGAGTTCAAGGACACACTGGGCTACATGAGAGAAATAGAACCAGGCAGTGGTGACACACACCTTTAATCCCAGGGAGTAATATGGCAGGACACAGGAAGGTATATAAGGCATGAGGAAACAGGAACTCGTTCTCTTGAGGCTCAGGATTTCATAGAGGTAAGAATGTGGCTGGCTTGCTCTGTTTCTCTGATCTTTCAGCTTTCACCCCAATATCTGGCTCTGAATTTTTTAACTAATAAGACCATTTAGCAATTTGAGTTACAGAGAGTGATGAATGCCAATGCTCAGCTCATATTCTCCCTTTAATCTGAGACTCCAGATGATGGGATGGTGCCACCCCCAGCTAAGCTAGATCTTCTCACTCCTGTTAATCTAATATAGATATTTCTCATAAACACTTCCAAAGGCTGACCTTGTCATTGTTGCTGCTGTTTTATTGATAATGATGTCAGTGTTTCTAAGCTTCCATCAAGGTAGAATAGGACCAGTGGCTCTCTACAAACTTTCTGGGCTTCTAGCACCAGATCAGGAGATATTAGGCACCACCCTGCCTTGTGGAATGA
This sequence comes from Peromyscus attwateri, assembly GCA_902168425.1. Lineage (NCBI taxonomy): Eukaryota > Metazoa > Chordata > Mammalia > Rodentia > Cricetidae > Peromyscus > Peromyscus attwateri. The sequence continues at coordinate 27,459 of CABHPP010139618.1, read as the reverse complement.
GTAACTGCAGGCATTAACCCCAAATGAAAGACTTATTTTATGATTTCTCTCACTGTTGAGGCTCATAGTCTCAAGACTAACTACCAGGTTCTCAGCATCTTAGTTGTGATTTGGCTATCACTATTTTAAAGCTCACTTAATAAATTCTCACATATATACATACTTTATTTGATTGATGTATGCACCAGTTGCCCCCAATACTACATTCTCTCTCTTTTATTAATTGAAAAAAATTCATACAATATATTCTGATCACTCTTTTCCCTTCCACCAACTCCTTCTGGTGGCTCCCCACCTCCCCGCCCACCCAACTCCATACCCTTTCCTCCTCTCTCTCTTTAAAAACACACAAGCAAACAGAAAACAAATGAATAAAAATAACAGAACACATACAAGCACAGAAAACAGGATATATAAACAAAAGACCAATAACACAAACAAAAAATGAAAATAAAGCAATTTGAGACAAAAAATCTATAGAACAAACAAAACATTGAGTTTACTTTGTGTTGGCCATCTGCTGCCAGACATGAGGCCTACCCTAAAGTCTGGCTAATATATATAGTGAGATGCCATTGAAACAAACTAATTTTTCCTTGCAAGCAGGTGTCAATTGCAGATAGCTTCTTGATTGGGATGAGATCTGTGTCCACATCCTCCTCTTAGTGCTGCTGGTCCTCATCTGGCTTGAACCTATGCAAGTTCCTATGTGCATCAGTCTCTATGAGTTCATATATGAGTCAATTCTGTTGTGGCTGGAGGACAGTTTCCTTGGAGTCAACCATCCTCTCTGCTCCTATGATCTTTCCACCTCCTCTTCTGTCAGGGACAAGGACAGAACCTCTAGCTAATGGAAAAATACAGACCTTTAGAAGAGCTTAATGGAAAAATACAGACCCCTGATAAGACAGGGAACTAGAACATCTTGTGGTCAGGTTGCCTAGCGACAGGACATTGAGTCAGAACCCTTGGCCTTTTCACCCTGTCAACAAACATCTTGTAGCTGCATTAGCTTGCTCCAAGCAGATGACGGCTTCCTGCTCCCCTCACCTTGCAAGAGCTATATAAACCCTCTTGGAGAAAAATAAAGTTGTACCTTGATCAGAATCCTGTCTTGGTGTCTTCCTTTGTGTCTCCTGTCCTTATCATTCCATCCTTAGGGTGGTCAGGTTCCCGTTGAAGCCCTGCTGGCCGGGGCAACTGGCACCCAAAGTGCTCGAAACCCCCCTTGAGGATCCAGAACGTAGTCTCCTGGAGGAAAGACCAAGGCCTTGGTGAAGTTGTTGGATCCCCCTGAAATTGCCCGGTTCAGGACAGTGATCCTGGAAGAGAGCAGAGGAGATTCAGGTAAGAAAGTGACGAGCCATGGGACAGGCAACTTCGTCACAAGATTTATTCATTTCTGGCCTAAAAGAGGCCCTCAAGACATGAGGAATGAGGGTAAAGAAAAAAGACCTTAAAATCTTATTTGATTATATCATGGACACATGTCCTTGGTTCCCCCAAGAGGGAACCATAGAAAAAAAAAGATGGGCACGGCTCAGGGACTGCTTAGATGATTACTACAGGGCTTTTGGACCAGAGAAGGTCCCCGTCACCACATTCTCTTACTGGAACTTTATTAATGACATTCTTAGGGTCCATAAACATTCCCCTGATGTAAAAGAGGTTATTAATACAGGAGAAAAAAATCTTAAAAGAGGACTTCCGCTCCCTCTCTACCTGCCCTAAGACCCCCGAGTGCTTTCTCGTCTGCCTTCAATCTGTCCCTCGGATCACAACCTGTGCTTTATGGAAGAGGGGACGCTCATGACTTCTGAACCTAAGAATCCTCAGGAGTCTGCCTCTCCCCATCTTCATCCCTCTCTTAACAATCTTACCTCTAACTCCCTCTAGACCCTACAGAGGAGGCTTCCCCAGAGGAAGAGGCGGCCCATTACCACAATCCAGATTGGCCCCCCTACAAAAATCTCCCCTTAAAACAGGGGTCCCTAGGCCCTTTTAAACCACCTCAAAAATCTCCAGTGGTCCCCACTTCCATAATGCCCCCTCCCTATGTTTCTCCATCTTCCCACTTTTGTGAGCCCTTCCTTGATGAGTTGCCCCCCCCTTCCGGTCCCAGATCTGGGCTCACTGCTACTGGCCCTCCAGGGGCTTTTAAGGGAATTAAAAATCCTTGACAAAGAACTTAAAGACCTCGCCCTTGAGGCAGTGGCTCCTGGCTCACTAACACCATCTCAAAAATCTATTAAATCAAAAATTAAGTCTCAGCCTGTCCTGGCATTTCCTGTTACCCAGAGCCAGACCTCTGGGGACTCATCTGAGGCGGCCGCCCAGAGCGGCCCCTCAGAGGGTTTGGAAGACCAAAATGAAGAGGGGGAGGAGGAGGAGGAGGAGGAGGAGGAGGAGGAGGAGGAGGAACCATCATCAGAGGACCCCTCGCCAGGACAGACTTACCAAAAATTAAATTTCTACCTTCTTGAAAAGCTTAAATCCGCCTGTGCTCAGTATGGTCCTCCGGCTCCCTTTACATTAGCCTTGGTGGAAAACCAGAGTGAACATTGATTAACCCCTAACGACTGGTACTTTCTTGCCCGTGTGGCTCTTTCTGGGGGTGACTTTGTCCTCTGGAAAACAGAATTTACAGAAAACTGTCAAGAGATTGCTCAAAAAAATATTGAACAGTCATCCTAAAAAACTTGGTTGCTAAAGAAACTTCCCGGCAATTCCCCCTATGATACAAATGAAGCACAGGCAAAATTCCCTCCCGGCCTCCTGGCCCAGATTCAAAACGCTGGGGTCTGGGCCTGGAAATGCCTTCCCCAAAAGGGGTCAGCTACCACCTCATTGGCAAAGATTCATCAGGGCCCAGATGAGCCTTTTAGCAATTTTGTCTCTCGCTTATATGATGCAGCCAAGAGACTGTTCAGGCCGGGCGAAAACGAAAGTACCTTTATCAAACACTTGGCCTTTGAAAATGCAAACCCTGCCTGCCAGGAAGTCCTCTGCCCTCATAAAAACAGGGTGGGCCGGTCTGAATATGTCAGACTCTGTTCCGGTGTTGGCGCTGCCCATGCCATGGGATTAGCAATCTGTGCCGCCCTGAGGGCTTCACAACAGCCTGGAGCCCGCACCTGTTATTCCCGCAAACAACCGGGACATTTTGCTAGGGAATGCCCCCAGAAAGGTAACAGCCTCGCACCCTTATCCTAGCCGGCCCAAGAGGCTGCCTCTATGAGGCCCCTGCCTTCCACTCTATGCCCCTGCAGCAACAAGGGCTGTCACTGGGCTAGAGAATGCAGGTCAAAAACCAATCATCTCGGTCAACCCCTTCCTCTGTGGGTGCTGGGAAACTTCCAGAGGGGCCAGCCTCTGGCCCTGATGCCTCCACGAGTGCACCCTGGGGCCTTGAGGTCCCCCACCCCAGTTCCCTTCTCCTCCCTCCAAAGAGCAACTCCAGGCAGTGCCGAATTGGACTTGTGTGATCCTGCTGAAATAGTATTAAACTCCCTTGAAGGGGCTCAGGTCATCCCTACAGGGGTGACAGAACCCTTACCTCCTGATGTTTGCGCGCTTGTCCTTGGCCGTGCTTCTGTGGCCCTTCGAGGGGTCCAGATCTACTCTGGTGTAATAGATAGTGATTTCACAGGGGAAATTAAGATACTGGCCACTACTGTAAATGGCACGGTCACGATTCCTCAAGATACACGCCTGGCACAGTTTGTTCCTCTACCCTCATCTGTCTATGATAAACCTTCCCTGTCATGGTCGGCTCAGTCCTACAGGCCCAAACTGCCCACAAGATCCACCATTTAAATTCTCAGACCCTCCATCTTCTTTTTAAGATTCCTAAACAACAGGCCCGAGAAATTGTCAAACAATTTCCCTCTTGCCTTTTTTCTCACTCTGCCCCACACTTGGGAGTCAACCCTTGAGGCCTCCTTCCCAACCAAATCTGGCAGACAGATGTTACTCATTGCCCCGAATTCAGCAGACAAAAATTTATCCATGTCTCTATAGATACCTTTAGTGGCTTTATCTTTGCCTCTCCCCATGCTGGGGAAGCCACAAAGGATGTTCTTTCTCACCTGATTCTTGCCTTTTCTGCCTTGGGAAAACTAGCTAAGATAAAGATAGATAATGGCCCCACTTATAACAGCACAGGTTTCAAAAATTTTTGTGATAGTCTACAAATTATTCATACCACAGGGATACCTTACAATCCCCAGGGACAGGACATAATAGAGCGAGCCCACCAGACCCTAAAGACCTGGTTGGCTCACCTCAAGTCTTCCAACCTTCATTTTACCTCCCTCCGAGATCAATTAAGCCATGCTCTGTTTGTTCTCAACTTCCCCACCTTAGATGCTGCAGGACACTCTGCCACTGACAGGCACTGGCACCTTTCTCCAGAGGCCACCCAGCCACTAGCCATGTGGCGAGATTCCCCTCATGGGGCATTGGAAGGGCCTCCACCCGGTCCTTATATGGGGGCGAGGTTCAGCCTGCATTCTTAAACAGATACACTCTGCTCCCAGATGGTTACCAGAACACCTGGTTAGAGCTGTAAATATACCTGATCTGCCCATGAGAGATAGCCCCTCTCCTGAGGAAACTTCTTCTTCTGTTTCAAATGCTGTCCCTCCGGCAAGCCCTCGAGGCTTCCTCACCCACAGCAACCCCACCAGCCCTTTAGCTCTGTTACCACTCTGCTCCACCCTTTTATGAAGGAGTGGCAGTTGATTTAGCTTATGCAGTATGTGTGGGTCGCCAACTTCCGTTCCCTTTCCTTGGAGTTCCATTGAGCTCTAGCAAGCATGTCAGTTAGAATGGCACATGAAAAAAAAAAAAAGGATGGGGAAACGAAACGATCTTTATTACTGATTAATAATGCTATGTCGGCTTTTCAGAGTTCCTGTGGGGGACAGTGGGAATTTTGCAGCAAACTGTGTTTGAGACCTTTCACACAGCACACACAAGTCCCATAGTCAATCACGTTCTGGTTCTGGGCTGAGCAAAGGCACTGTTTGTCACAAATCCAGTCTGACGGCAGGGGCCTTGGGTAGGTGCATTCCTTACATTTGCACTTGCCACAGTCCTCACACCTGTAGGCATGCAGACCCAAATCTTCCTTTCTCAGTTGATTCTAACTTTTTACAGGTCGATTTTGCCCATTTATGCTGCTGGCAGCAACAGCCTGCCACGCGCCTTACTCTCTCTCAGGTCACTGGGTCGGGTCGCTGTGTTGTCACTCAGGGCACTCAGGTTCCTTCCACCTACCAACCCCTCTGTAACATCACAGAGTTTCAAAAAACCTCAACCACTTCTGGGTATTTACTTCCCGCCAATGATACCTGATGGGCTTGTACTGATGGCCTCACACCCTGTATTTAACTTCACCTCAATAATCATTCCACCCCCTTATTCTGTATCCTGGTACAGGTCATCCCCAAACTAACCTATTATTCCCCAGATCAATTCCTAGGTCTCTGGGAAGAGAAGCCGTGTTGAGACAACTGCCTTGCTGTCCCTTCGCCATACAAGATGGGAGACTGTTACTGCCATCACCTTAGCAGTCCTCTTGGGGGTTGGAGCAGTGGGAGCAGGCACAGGGATTTGCCTCTCTGGTCCTGTCCAACCAACATTACTCTGAGCTTCGACTGTCCATAGATGAGGATATTGCCCAACTTAAATGGGGAATTTCTGCCCTCGAGTCATCCCTTTCCTCCATAGCTAAGGTAGTTTTACAGAACAGGAGAGGCCTGGATCTCCTCTTTCTACAACAGGATGGCCTTTGTACTGTGCTCAAAGAGGAATGTTGCTTCTTTACAGACCACACTGAGGTAGTTAGGGACAGTATGGCTAAAGTTAGAGAAGGACTAGAAAAGAGAAAAAGAAAAAGAGAACAAGAGCTCGGGTGGTTCCAGAATTGGTTTTCTACCTCCCCTTGGCTAAGGACCCTTCTTCCCTCCCTCCTAGGACCTGTTGTAGGCCTGTTCCTGGTCCTTGCCTTTGGGCCATGGGCACTTTCCCGGCTCACTTGTTTCATCCGAAGCCAAATAACAGACCTGGGGGCCAGGCAGATCCAGGTTCATTACCACCACCTTGATATGCAGGACTCCAGGGTTGAAATTTCCCCTGACGAGAGATCCCCCACACAGACCCCTTCACTTGGGGGAGGCTGCACCTGTTGTGTGTGGGGGAAAAAGGCTCGCTCAAGGCATGATTGGAGTGCAGCTGGGACTGCACAGGCTGTTGACCATGGTACCCCAAAATCCCGAGAAGCCTGGATTATATGCTCTGTTGCACAGCGGTTGTACAGTAGCAGCCTTGTGCTTACCCATTCCCGCTCCCCCAAAAAACTGCACGGTCCATTGATTCCCGCACTATGGGGATGCCCGTGGTACTTGAGTCTGGAGAGGCATTCCCTCTCGGACCTTTTTTCACAACCTTTAGAGGGACAGGGCCTCTGTAATCCTCCATGCAAAGCCTCTTTTAGAGCCCTCCTTTTAGACCATTCAAACCTGGTTTATGTCGGCCCTTAGATTTATTACTAAGAAGGGGAAGATGTCAGGGACAAGGACAGAACCTCTAGCTAATGGAAAAATACAGACCTTTAAAAGAGCTTAATGGAAAAATACAGACCCCTGATAAGACAGGGAACTAGAACATCTTTCGGTCAGGTTGCCTAGCTACAGGACATTGAGTCAGAACCCTTGACCTTTTCACCCTGTCAATATCCTGCACTGCTGTATCCTGTAGCTGCATTAGCTTGCTCCATGCAGATAACGGCTTCCTGCTCCCCGCACCCTGCAAGAGCTATATAAACCCTCTTAGAGAAAAATAAAGTTGCACAGAATCCTGTCTTGGTGTCTTCCTTTGTGTCTCCTGTCCTTATCATTCCATCCTTAGGGTGGTCAAGTTCCCGTTGAAGCCCTGCTGGCTGGGACGCTCTTCCACAGAGCTCTTAAAGCCTGTTCCAATGTTTCTCACTCTCTGCACATTGTCCAGCTTAGGACTCTGTATCAGTTCCAGTCTACTGCAAGAAGAAAATTTTCTGATGATGGCTGAATGAGACACTGATCTGTGGGTGTAGCAGAATGTTATTAGGAGTCACTTTATTGCTATGTTCCTTTAGCAGAACAATAGTAGTGTATTTGGCCCTAAGCCTATGGCCATCCTCTTTTCTCTTGGCCCCTTTGTCAGTGTCAGATATGGGTTCTATCTCATGCAGGAGGCCTTAAAGCCAATCAAAAAGTGGTTGGTTACTCATACAACATTTGTGCCATTATTGCATCAGCATATCTTATATGTAGGTCACGGTTGTATATCACAGGATTTGCAGCTCAGTTGAAGTTTACTTTTCTCCTTTGGTAGCATGCAGAGTACCTTCCAGATCCATAAACACATAGCAGGGGTGAAGGCTCCAGTTTGGTGTTAGTTCAACCTCTTCATGTTCAGTGAAATATGTTAAGTGTTGTCTTCAGCACTAGAGCCTTATAACTAATTTATGGAGAGCCAAGAACTGTGGCTATGTATTAATCCTAATAATAAAAAAGTGGTTGCTTTGAATTTTCTTTTGCAAAATTGTTTTATCCCTTCCAAATCAATGTGCTTCAGTTACAGAATAATGTTGTCTATATCTATAAGTTACATTCAGGCATTTTAAATGTAATTGTGCTACAGCTCTAAATCAATTTGGCATCTTCCTGATGTCAAATGAAATGACCTATGAACATGGTATGTTAATTCCAATTTTCTCTAATTCCTTTCATTAATATTTTCTGACATTTGCCATACAAATTCTCCAAAATCAATTCACTTTTTGTATTAGTAAAAAAAGTATTTAGTGTTTTATTTTAGCTTGTTTCACTTTCTCATTGGTAATTTATAAAAACAAAATAAATCTTTATATGTTAATTATGTAACATATGGTCTTTTTGATTCACATAGTAAAAAAGTTTTGGTTGTTGCTGCTGATTTTTGGGGGTATATTTTTATGTAGACAATAATTTTACCTACAAATAGGGCAATTTTACTTCATATTTGTCCTCTAATTCATATGCATTTTAAAATTTGTTAACAAAAATGCATAATCTATAAAAGGAAATATTGATAAATTGGGCCTCATTAAATTAAGGAAATTGATTCTGAACGATCCTCTTAAGTAGATAAATACTCAGATCTTAATAGCAAAGCAACAACAAACAGAATACTAAGTAAGCAAAGGCTCTCACAGATTATAGTAAATACATTCCACTCTTGGGGTGGGTGGATTGATTATGCTGAATGGAAAAGTCAAATCTCTAAGCCACATAGCTTTTATTTTCATTTGCACACCATTCTTGAAGTGACAAAACAACGAATAGAATATGTGAGCAAATGCTTGCCAGGCCTGGGGATGTTGATGGGGGAGGCTAGAAAGGAAGTGGGTGTTGTCCTTAAAGGACAATTGGAGGGATACTTAAAAGTGATGAAACTGTCTTGTATCCAAACCTTGGGGTGCTGACCCCAAGTCCACACCAAGTTGTATACCACCTAATGCAGCACACAGAGTAATGCATCAAGAGCTGGTGATCTAAGGAATGTGCATAGCTCCCAATAACCACGGCCAACTTGACCCTTCTGCTCCTATTCAATATGTGCAGTCTTTTACAATTGAAGGATAAAAAGTGAAAGGTAACCTGGATGTATCTCTATCACTTTTCATAATTATGTATGGAATTGCAGTTATCACCAAGTATCAAGTTAGGGATAGATACCAAGAATCACAAAGAAAGGAAAGGAGAACACAAGTTCTCCAGCTTCTGTTAGCCTATGACATGATTGACATAAATGACAGCAACTGACTTTGGCTTTGATAATTTCAATATATCCTACTTAAAAGCTCCTTAAAAGTGCTCATTTTAAGGTTAAATATATATAGACCACTTTAAAAATGCCACTTAGGGTATAATTGGCCATCCTTTTGAGATTAGGATCTGGCATATTTACCTACATTTAGGTGCCATGTGGTTAAGCAACTTTTCCATGGACACAAAGCTTGCTATATGAGGGCAGGAAAGAGGCAAATGTCTAGATTGGGGCCCCTTCCTCTAGGCCACACAGCTTCCTCAAGCACTAACCACTGTACAGAAGAGCTTACCTATCATCCCTGTAGCACATTTCCTTGGTTAGCCACAGAGCCCACACCTTTACTTTCTAGAGGTCGACTTCTCAAAAATAGCTAGCATGCTTGAATTTGGCTAAGGAGGTTTATGCTGCACAAAAGAAAGCCCCAGATAATTTGATTGGCAGTGTCATTCATTATAGGTGGCTGAACAAAGAAGCACCTGGTGACACTTACCTACTGTGGGACTTTAAAATGGGATTTGAAAACTTTAATTGTAAGTAACACTTGCGCTAATCCAATTGAAAATTAGGAAGTTAAATATTTGACTTTTAAGGATAAAAAGGAAGAGGAGACAATCTGTTAAGTGCCTACTGTAGAGAATGGGCAATATAAATAATTTTAAATACTGTTGGTCTTATGGGCCAAAATTAATAGTTACTTGTATACTTAAAAAACAAAACATATTTACCAAAAAAACAGTAGTAATATTGTGTTCATGAAATTGTGATTTAGGAATAGAAAAAAAATGTTCTGGTTTGAAGAAAACTCTTCGTCAAAGAGTTTTAAAAATTGTTTCTGTATTTTCACCAGAATTCAAATTGACTGAGGAGTTATTAGGTTGATAAATGCTCCCACCGAACTTGTTTCTGTGGTATCATTAAGACATCCTCATAAAGCTGTTCACATCTTGAAGACCAAATGGATCCCTGATAGACATTTATTCATCGCTGAAGTGATCAGTGGCTCCAAATGAAATGTATCTTGGCTCTGATGGACACTGGATTAAAAACATTTTAAAGAAAGCATGATGCAATCCAAAGAACCTGGCTGATGGACTGTGAGGAGAGAAGTTAAGGACGAGAGGACCCATTCACATAGGTCTTCCAGCTGTGAGGGGTGGGTGCAGTCACCGCTGTGTTAGTGAAAAATCTAAAGTGTTTATTGAAATGTAGGCCCCCAGACTTTGCTGCGATTCTCACCCCCAATTTCTGATGTTAAGTCTGAAATACAGCACAGAAATGTGCATTTTCACATCGTGATTGGTTCTTATGCACTTTAAGAACTAGAAAATTATTTCTTTCATGACTCATGGGATGCAGCATATAGTCCACACAATCAGCTTTTGCAGAAGGATAAGAGAGGCCAAGAAAGGACAAGGACATAGTCTCTGATCATATTTGTGTGGTTACCATCTGCTCACTGTGCTGCTCATTACAGCCTGGTAGTGGCATTATCATATAGTTAGTGCCCATGGCATGACTTGACAAGGAGTGACTATAAACCTAGGAAAGAGGATTAGAAGACAGTGTCACATGCTCTGTTTCCCTATGAAAACACTTGCAAAAACATCAACACCATCATCAAGACTGTTTATCCTTCTCCAGTAGCTCACATCTAGGTGGGTCGGGTGCTGATGATCTGATATGGACACACACAAGCAGATCATTCCCTTTTCTTTAAAAAGCCAGGCACCCTCTTTTCAATAACTTCTTTTATTAGATTAAAGTAACTTAAATATTTGTTCATAGCAAAATTACAGATCTCTTAGGTCAAAAATTTTTTTAAAGGGGAGAAAATATCACATTGTTCTAAAGCTTGTTTCCTGTTAACCCATACTTGATTGGTTTCAGACCCAAGAGACACAGGCCCATGCTTATTTCTGTGGTTTCCTTGAAGTTATAATCCCCCAGAATCTTTCTTCTTCCTATCTTTTTTTCTAGGAAAAGTAACCAAAGGAACACATTTTCAACCTTGATGCTATCTCCTAGGAGGGTTGAAGAATCAGTTAACTTTTCTCTGTATTTGGACCATCAGTTTCGATATTCTCCCTGATGCTACTTTATTTTTTTAATCACAGTCTCTCAGCAATAGCACATTTTTATTCATGCACACGATGGCTGTGATTTTCTAGATAGAGTTTTGTGCTTTGTACTTGAATTGCAATGCAATTATCTTCCCTTTTTACCCCTGCTTTCCAGGGAGATAACCCTACAAATTTTGATTTTCTTGACATAGTGTGGTCTTCTTTGAATTGCAAATTTTCTTTTCCTTCATATTTTTAGACTGGAATTTTTACATGACAAAATGCATTCCTATGTATTTATACATGCACACATGTCCATATGTATTTAAACATATGTGTTTATTAAGTCAAATATAGAAGATGTTTAATGATCCTCTCCTAAAGGCTTGTCTTATTTTAATATTTCATGTACAAGAATACAAGGAGACATCTCCTCCAATCCTTTTAAATCAATGATTAGATAATGTTCCATATCAATCAATGACATTTTCACAATTCAAATGAATACAGTCTAAGCTTTAGGATTGAAATAAGATTTGAACTTTATCCAGTATTTCAGATTAATTTTAGAAAGTTGAAGAGGAGAGGTAGTTGGTGAGATCTGGGCTCCAGTTAGTTATTATATTTCAAGTAAGTTATTATACTTAGAAAGCTAAAATAAAAAGAAGTCTTAGGAAAAATCACATAAGTTATTGAGAGTATACATAAAAGCCTGCTAAGAAGGATGGCTTCTTTTCCCCTTTCCCAAAATATATTCCTAGTTACACACACATGCACACACATTCTCTCTCTCTCTCTCTCTCTCTCTCTCTCTCTCTCTCTCTCTCT